>PVJO010011861.1:0-57936 GCA_004026905.1 Hystrix cristata | reverse complement strand
GCAGCCCCTGGTGTTGGCAGCTAAACACATGCACTAGAAGTAAAGGAATTTGGGGCTGTGTCTGAGAACAGCCCCAGGTAGAATCTGGCATGATGCTAACAAGCAGAACCACCGTGGAAAGGTCCACAGCCTGTCCAGCGTACAGGACTCCAAGAAGTACCCTCCTCACTAACTGAGGCAGTTTTCTGGAAGATGGCAGCAGAATCCATAGAATTAGAAAAAGGTATCCATTCTTCTAACAGAGGTCCAGTGGACTGACGGTGGCCCCCCCTCAGTACCAAGGGCTGCATGAACACCGTCCCGGTGGGCGTCTGGGCACAGCCTGCTGTGCTTGACATCATGGGTATGTGACAGAGCCCTGTCACTAACTTCGCTTTCACTAGTCTCCAGAACGGATTTCTAGTCTGACAAACCAGGTTAGAGAAGGGACCAGGAATTTAACTGAAATGAAAAAGGTTAAGAAACTGATTGAACGAAAGCCAACTGAAGCCCAGGTGACACTGAAACAGACAGACGCATGATCACCAGGGAGGAAAGATTTCCCTCACTGGGAAAAAGGAAAGCTCTGCCTTCCAGTGATAACAACAGCAACCAGAGGGTTGCGCTTAAGCGGTTAGTGTACGCCTGGCCCCGCAGGTGGGCGTGGCCAGGCCACAGCACCCAAACCATTTAGTACCACTAGATGGCAGTATATGCTATTGGCCCTTTCATAAGTTCTATCTTCAGTCTCATTAAACACTTCATCAACTTGGATGTGTATTTGTGACTTTGGGTAATGTCTTCTCCGGGGCGACCCTTTATGAGAAAATTTATCAGGGTTTTAGGCCATAAAACTAAAATTATCTCAGGTCACCTTCTCTAAAGCTTCACTTCCTCAGTACATTCTAGGGGGTTAGAGGTGACAGTTTCTCCCTGAAACAACTCTATATTCCCTCTGAAGAAATTGCTATCCAATCATTTCTTTTTGGTTTATTTTCTTTTATATTGAATGTAGTGTTGAAAGAACAGAAAAGGAGGCCTTAACATTCCCAAATCTTTCTTATTTTTATTTGAACTTAGTAGTCAATTTTACTTTTTAGCTTTGGAGTTATGTGTGAAGCACTCTTCAGAGATGGCTATAATAATTGCTTCATTTCTGAGAACTGTCCAGAGCTCACTAACCAATAATTTGAATCAAACTTGTGTCCTTATATCACTGGTATCCTCCAAGTGTTTTTACATTTCTTCCTTCATATGCATTTTATCTTTGGAATAGGCTTTTAAGGACCAATTTTTTTTTTTCTTTTCTTTTCTTTTTTTGAGACCGGGTCTCACTGTGTAGTTCAGGCTGGGCTTGAACTCACTGTGTCATCCAGGCTGGCCTCAAACTCACAGGGGCCCTCCTGCCTCAGCCTCCTGGGTGCTGGAATTATAGGCATGTGCCACCATGCCTGGCTGGAATAGGCTTTTAAAATTTCATCGTATTTATACTTTTAAAACTGAACTCCCTTTAAAACATCCCTGACATTAATTCCTCAGCCTTTACTTAAATACTCAGAGGCTCAAGGCATCTCCCTAACTGTCCATATGTGGGAAGAGTGCTAATTAAAGTTACAATGGCTCACGGTGAGTCAAGGACATCCTAAACTCCTTTATTTGTTGTACATATGACAATATTTAGACACCATGCTGTTGCTTGTTCTTCGAACACATTCAACTATTCTTTCACCTCTCTGTGATATCCAGAATCAAAGATTCTGGGTAGGAGTTATCACCTTCCTTGTTCTAGCTTTGATTCTTTCATTGATTTACACCAAAGAAGGAATATGTTGTAAAAAGTCAATAGTGATAAATGCAAGCATTTACATATAATTAGATACGATTGAAATTTTTTTATTTAAAAATGCTTTAGAATTCTAGTTCTTGAACTCCAGCAGAAAGACCTAAGAATGTCAAAGCTATAAGTGAACCCACAAATGAAAGAAGTTACTCGTTTTTCATCTTCTTCCAATCTTCAGGGAAATGATATGACCCTAGATCTTTCTCGGCAACTGTAAAGAGAGCTATGTCAGTGATATTAATTTCAAGAGAAAAATGAAACTTTTCTCCAAAATGAGATTTAATGCTTTTATTTATTTTGGGGAGAGCTTTAAAACACAATAAGAGCAAGGTTCTTCATTTCCAGCTTGAACTTGTGGAAGCTAAAGCAGAACTTGAAAGAAAGCCTACTGGGAGAAGAGGAAATGGAAATTTTTAAGTCTTTAACATTATTTTGATGAGCAACAATTGCATACAGTACTTCAGAATCCTTGAATGAACAGAATTCATTGTGTTAGCTGCTTTTATGACCCCTTTTGGAATCTTATCAAAGAAACTTAATCTAGTTCTACACTAGAATCTTCTTTTAAAATGCACAATGATTAATACAAAGGAGTATCTATGCCAAGTTACTGCCAGTTTTTATGATTTTCTTATATTCAGCAGCTTCTATGCTCATTTGAGACTCAAGGTAACACATCAGAGGGGAAAAAAAGAAAGAAGAAAACGATGTATATAAGGATTGTGTATATTGTGTGGGTCTCCTCGTATCAACTATCTTTCCTGAGATTTCGAGAAACTGATTATAATGCTGAACTCTGGAGAAAAGGACTAAAAACCTGGTTGCTGTACACTAAAGTTAATGCTACATCAGAGGGACATTTTCACATACTAGTGCCTATACCTGCAGTGGTTTGTTTGGAGAGGACAGAGCCGAGAGCTAAGGTGCTTATTGAATCCCGTTCAAACAGCTGAATCTTAATAATCAGGAAACTGAAGTAGACAGCACTCACAGATTGGATTTTCCTTTGCTTCATCACGAGATGATGACTCCAGACATTTCACTACTTAGTTCCTCAGGAAGTGAGGGAATAAAAGCAGCCCCTGCATGTCGCAGAAGGTTTGAGGAAAATCAGAATGCTAATATTCATAAAGCACGTCATACTCTGATCAAAGGCACAACTATAAGCACGTGGAATGAAGATGGCTATTATTATCTGTCTGATCTGTTCCCTTAAGTCAAAGCCAAAGTCAGCAAGGAAAGTCACTGAGTCTGACGTTCAACTGATAATTTGCTTTCAATGTGTTTGTTAAACAATTGGAAAACAGGAGCAGCAACGAGGTACCTGTTAACGTGTTCCATTGTACTGGCCTCTTTCTCTGAAGCCCATTTGCAGCCTAAACTCCCATGGGTCAGTATCTAATGAGGATGTCAAGCCAAATTTGGCCCTCTTGTCCTTTGACTTATCCTTGTTCTCACTCACTGGCATTTTGCTTCCTAGAGCTGACTGTGGAGAGGAATTCTGGTTGACTGAAGCGGCCCTGAGTCAGTGTCTCAAAGAATTTTTTTGATGAAGGGCAAAAACACTGGGCCTTGATGTTTGTCCTACTTCCTTTCCTGAGGAACAAAAATGAATGTCTCCTTGTGCAGTTAAAAGAAAAAAAAAACTGACTTCAGGTAATGTCTAAGCCATGCCTATAAATAAACCCAGCTGAGGAAAAATGAATCCTCAGAGAGTCTGTGTCTCGACAGGTACATCTGAATGTCATAGAGCAGTTCACCAATTATAATAATCTTAGTGCAAAAGAAGCCGGAGATCCAAACAGCTGAGGTGAAGGGAAGAAAGAACTGAAGAGTGCTGGAGCTGCGAAGGGGCTGGGAAAGAGAAGGGGCGGGCTGCGGAGGCCAGGGATGAGCTCTTCCCAAATTAGTTAATGAGTCAGTGACTAAAATAGGAACATCCAGAAAGGAAAGCCGAGCATATTTTATAGAATACTACAAATACCATCCCAGACCTTTCCCACTCCGAGTGCAGAGTGTATCAAATACCTTGGTTTAATCCGATGTTTTAACCTGACTTCAAGACTAGGAGAGAATTGAGTAGAATGCCAGGGAAAAATAAGCACGACCATAAAATTTTGAGAAATCAAGGATAAACTGGTAAATTACAGACCACAAGAAAATATTCGCTGAGGGCAAGACATGGTTCAGTATCCTGTGTCCATTTCAACCATTAGCTCCATGGAAACTAAGTGCTCCATTAAGACAGGACCCAGGAAATTGAAGGAACTGAGAAGGGCAGAGAAGAGTGACTCACAGGAAAAGGTAAAATCCTGATAGTGCACAAACTCTGCAACTCACCCGACTCCTTCTCTGCTGCCGAGCTCGGATGGTCTGGTGAGGCCTCAGCCCAAGTGAGCCCAGCCTAGAGGCCTTTGATGATGAAATGTATGAGCAGGTGTATGTGTGTGATATATTTCACTTACTTACAAATATTTGAGCTCTTAATGTTAGCAGGATACTGTGCCTGCTATTCTATTCAGGGCCTCCTAAAGTTTTATGGATGATATAGCTACTTTATGTCCTTATTTCAACAAATGTTATTACTTCCATAGCTAGAAGGAAGAGGGTAACAGTGCAGTCACAATGGAAGGACAGGAGTTTTGGTGACTGGCTTTTATTTCTCTATCCTAAACACTGGAAGGAAGGCTAGCTTTAAGGCCATCAGGTATCCATATTGCCATGTAGGTAAAACTCTTCCATCAAGACTTGGCTGAGAGCAACTTGTTCAGGTGCATCCCGAATCTCCAGGGACCCCAGCTACAGTCCTCTCCCAGCTGTTCCAGGAAATGCTGCATGGGTGAGGGCCATCACACTACCCCAGAGCTATGGTGCCCCTGGTTCATTTTCTGGTCCTCTCAGATCTACTCAAGGATGTGCTCTTGGGAAACAAAGCACTGAAACTCCTTGTTCTATCATAATACTTTTGTTTATTTTGATTTAATTGCCTACGGAAGGTCAGGCAAACTTTTCCTGTAAAGCATCAGATTGTAAATATCTTTGGCACTGTGGGCTATGTGGTTTCTGCTCTGCAGCTGTAGCTTGAAAATAGCCCTCGACAACAGGGAATTGAGTGAATTTGACGGATTTGGCCTCTTGAGCATGGTTTGCCTGCCCTGGTCTACAGCCCCAGGTATCTGGTGAACTTCCAATGGTTTTTCCTTCTAGAAGATTGACTTCTCTGAACTCAGTCTTGGAAAACTTTGCTACATGGCCTCAATTTACATATACTATCTTTTGATTTTTTTTTTTAAAGTCTTACTGAGTTTCTTCTAGGAAAATATCTCTTCCCATTAAATCTCTTCCCATTTCTAGGTGAAATATTTTTGCATAGCTTCCAAAGTATGGCCTCAAATACGGTATTTAATTGGCCAAAAGAGAACTTGTTAATAATTTAAAATTTAATCATATGTGTTTGGATTAAGGGGAATTTCGTGTGTCTATGATACTGATAAGCTGTTAGTTTTCTAAGAAAAAAAAATGACCCACCAAATTGTCAATTTAAAATAATTACGTTTCCAAAACTTTAAGTGTTGTTAATATTGTTCTTTTAAAGTTTGGCTTCTTTTTCACAACTGAGGATAAAAGGAACTTCTTACTATATTGGCCTTGCTCTGGAGAGTCAATTTTCTTTAAAAAATGCACTTGAGGCAGTTTTCATTTTAAAGATTTCTTGACTGTGAAGGAAATGTGTTGATTGTTTAGAGGCATTTTCCAGGCCTCTGATACTTCCATTCTTCTTAAACCATAGCACTTTGTCTGCAGGCAGTCATGGAACTTTATAAACAGATATGGGAAAGCTGGCATTCGAAACATTCGATCGACTGTATTTCTGTACAGAAGATTTTGACAAGGCCACAGATTCTGTAGTATTTCTGTGCAGGAGGAGTTGGTTGTAGCAAAATTGAGAGTTTCCCCCAGTGGAAGACAGAAGTTCTTCAGTTAGGTGACTTGTGTGTGAGCTTCACTGTGCAAGTTTGCAAGGGCTGCTGTCACAAAAGGCACAGACTGAGTAGCTTAAAGAACATAAATTAATTTTCTCACAGTACTAGAACCTATAAATCTGAGATCAATGTGCTGGCAGGTCTGATTTCTCCAAAGCCTTTGTCCTTGGCTTGCAGACAGATGGTTGCCTTCTGTGTCCCCACATAGTCTTTCCTGTGTGTGTGCACATCCCTGGTGTCGCTTCTTCTGCTTAAGAGGATACCTGTACTGTTGGATTAGGGTCTTGCCCCTACAGTCTTGTTTTATCTTGATAACTCTTTAAAAGCCCTGTCTCCAAATATAGTCTCATTCTGAGGTACCAGGAGTTAGGACTTAAACATATGATTTTGAGGTCAGATGATTCAGCCCATAATGGTCCCTGTTAACTTTTTATGCTTGCAGGTCTATATGATTCTGATTTGGAAGCTGAACAAAATCCTAGGGCCTCAAGATAGGCATGGAACATCAGCCCCAGCTTGTGGGTCAGGAGAGATGGGACTGCAGAGGAGTGGTGCTAACCCTGAGCTATGGAGCCAGAGAGAGTAATTCCCACACATTTCTATAACTATTTCTGAGGCCCCCAAGCCCAATAAGAGAAAGGCAGTTATGACATGCAGGGCCTCTTCCTGTGACCCAGATGCACATCCTGACTGTGTTTCTACTGCCCTATAGGCTGTGCACCTTCCCGACCAGCCTTGGAGGTCAAGACACAGCTCCGTGATGATTCATTGCTGAGTCTACTTCTGACCGAAGACCAAAACACTTTTGCTGTTTGTTCTGAAAGACTCTATGGGGAGGAATAGAAGCTGTTCCTTCCTCTTTTCCCTATTATCTGTACAGCAGAGGGCCCTGTTTCCTGGAGCAAGCTTAATAGGACATGTGCAAGTGATAGCAGTTAAATAGTCCTGAAGAACATCTGATGAAATAATATTTATTTTTGCCCAAGTCAGAGTCCAAATGAGTCAAAATTAAAAATGAGCCACTATTCAAAGTTATTCCAAAAGCAAAATTCCCTCTGTCCTGTAACCTGCCTGTTAACGGGTTTTTCAGGTACTCACCCCTTGATTTCCAGATTCTTTGCATCTGGAACAAAGAATTGAACAAGACAAGCAAAAATGGTAACAAAGTTTATTTTAAAAGTGAAGGTGAAGGCTGAGGGAGAAACTAACTCTGCAAAGCAAACTTGAGGGCAAAAAGAAGGAATAATAAAACCCCACCCTGGAGGACACAGGGAGGGCTACAGTGAGGAAAAGCCATGATAGCACTCTTTATATGGGGCCTTGGGAATTATTGGGCACGTGTGTCCTGGAATCTGATTATGCTCATTGCCCTAACCAGCTTTGCCACGCCCTGCCTTGCTGCCTCAGTGCCACAGATGGGAAAGAGAGTGCAACTCATACAAGTAAAAATTTGTATGGCCAAGGCTTGGAAAGGTACACTTAACTATGGTCCCAATATATCACCCATAACTCGGTCACATGGTCCTCAACTATCTGCAAGAAGTTTTGGCAATGAAAATTGTCATGGGTCCTGTTAATTTTCTTGTTGACTTCCTGAATATACGGTTATTGTCTGAGTTTCTGTCAGTTTATAAATAGTTTCAGCAGTGTTTTTGTCCTCAAGAGAGAATTATTAAAAATGTAACACCACATACCATATAGCAATTGTTTTTTTCTTTTCTTTCTCCCCATCTCCCATCCCCTTTTTTGCCTCAATCCCAGGACCTTGGCACAGAGAAATATTTGCAGCTCTTTATAATTTTTTTTTTAAATTTTGAGACAAGGTTTTTCAAAGTTTCCCAGGGTGTGCTGAAACTTCTGATTTCCCTGCCTCAGTCTCCCAGAGTGCTGGGATCTATAGGTGTACACCATGCCCAGTAGCAATTTTTTAAAACTCATATAGAAAGATAACCA
Source organism: Hystrix cristata (assembly GCA_004026905.1). Taxonomy (NCBI): domain Eukaryota; kingdom Metazoa; phylum Chordata; class Mammalia; order Rodentia; family Hystricidae; genus Hystrix; species Hystrix cristata. The sequence continues at coordinate 50,181 of PVJO010011861.1, read as the reverse complement.
TGCTATTGTAGGAGCCCTAGTGTTTACAGGTCATTAGCGCAATATCATGGATCTTAGAACTTGTTCCAACATCAATAGCCCTTTCTTGCTCTGTTCAGATATTTTTCACCATTATAGGCACATAAGAGCCTCCTTCCTTTATCATTAACCAGTCTCAGCAATCCAGGTAATTGCCTTAGATCATCCTTTAGAAGATTTCAGCTAGGGCTGTCCCACAGGAATCTTGGGAATATTGTGGAGCTCCTTAATTTGGGGGAGCCACTGGGCTGGAAGTCTTCCTTCACGTGTTCTGATAGAGACTAACAAGCCTCACTCCCCACCCTAAGTTTATAAAATGAAATTCCTCTACAATTATAGTATAAATTGAAAGTACCCCTGGAAGACCCATCTGATAAAGTCTTAGTTGCAAGCCTGGGGCACAATCGAAGGTGGTGGAACCTTTAGCACCTGCGACTGAGTGGGGGGAAGTTAGGTCAGTGGGGACATGCCCTTCATAGGGATACTGGGATCTTGATCCCTGTTTGTTTGCTTGCTTGCTCACTCACTGTCTCACCTCCCAGATGCCATGAGGTGAGTATCTTATCTGCAATGTGCTCCTGCCATGATGTACTGTGCTGTGATAAGGCAAGCACCAAAGCCAAGCAACTGTGGAATGAAACCTTTGAAACTGTGAGGGAAAGTAATAGTCCTGAAGAACATCTGATGAAATAATATTTATTTTTGCCCAAGTCAGAGTCCTTGTAAGTTAATTTATCTCAGGTATTTGTAACAGTAACGAAAAGCTGACCAACACAGAAAATTGGTATCAGGAGTGGGGCCATTGCTATAACTTCACCAGATGATGTGATTCAGAAGCTTTTGGGACTGGTTTGCAGGAGAAGTTTGTAAAAATTTTTGGAGAAAAAGGTTAGAGAAAATATTGAATGCTGTGAATGAAGTTTAACAGGTTAGGGTTTAGAAGAGCAGAATGCTGATGGGAATGTGAAAACTAAAGACTATGCTAATGAGGTTTCAGGTGGAAATAAGGACTTTATTGGGAAATGGATTAAGGACCACCCTCTTTACACTGTGGTAAAGAACTTGAATGCATTTTATCCATGCCCTGTGATTTTTGTGTGAAGCAGAGTTTAAAGTGATGGACTAGTTATTGTGGTGAGGAGATTTTAAGGCAGCACAAAATTCAGGCTTGGAATGAGTGTTATTAGCTGGGTTTTTTTGGGTGGGGTTGTTTTTGTTTTTTTTCTCTTTTGCCATATTTACAGTGAGAAATAGCAGAGTGGAAAAGCAGAGTGGAAAGATTTGAGAAACTTGCAGTTTGACAAGAAAGAAGCATGTATAAAGATCTAGCCAAAGAAAGAGTGGTTGCTAAAGAGATGCACTCCATTAAAAAGAAGTCTAGTACTTTTCAACAGAACAATAGGAAATATACGCTAAGGGTATTTCAGGGATCCTGGAGACCCTACACTTTGCGAGCTCAAAGGTGTACAGATGTTCAGGGATTCATTTCAGAAACAACCCTAGGCTACCCTGTTTGCATAGGGCCACCTGGAAAACTATTTCTCCAGGATTGGTTTCACCACATTCAGCTGCCCAGGCACTCACAGGCCACTACAGCCATGGCTGAAGTGGCCAGATATGGCTTCCACTGGCATCATACACCTTGATATTGTCCTTTTGATACTGTGTTTGCAGGCAGGTAGAATGTAAGAGTAAGGAAGTCATGGAGGCTTCTGCTGAGATTTTCAAGGCTTAGAGGGCAGGCAGTATGTGGCAGGGTCAGAGTTTCTTCAGGTAGCTATGGCTATGCATGGGTTCGTGAGCTGACGCTGCAATGGAGACCTCGGAAAGTTAGAATTGCTAGGAATGTGGAATGCCTGGTGAGCTACAGGTGGCAAGCAGAGCCAGCCCAAAAGAGTGGTCATGGTGACTGCAGTCATAAGGTCATACAGACAAGGCTTTCTAAGCTCTTTGGAACTCACATCCTGCCACTCTGTAACCTAGATGCCAGACACAGAGATGCAGGATTTAATGTTATCCTGCCATTTTCGGTCTTGCTTTGGTTAAATTCCCCCTATTTTCATGTTCCTCCTTTTTGAATAGGGATGTTTACTCTGTGTCATTTATCTTGAAAATATATAACATGTTCTTGGTTTTTACAGGGGCTTGCAGCTAAAGAGTTTGCCTTGAGTCTCAGAGGAGATTTCAGACTTGGATTTATGAGCAATTCCAGAAAACTGTCAAGACTATGGGGACTCTTGAAGATGGACTTCTATTTTGCAAAGTGAGATAGATATGAGACTTTGGGGAAAGAGAATGAAATGTTGTAGTTTAAAAATGTCCCCTAAAGATCCTACATGTTCAAGGCTTGGTCACCCTGCTATAGTGCATTTGGGAGGTGAGTGGAACCTTTAGGATGTGGGGTCTAGTAGAAGGAAGTTAGGTCGCTGGGCATGTGTCTAGAGAATACTGAGACACCAGCCCCTTTCTCACTCTCTCTTTGAGCTGCTTCCATGAATTGAGCAGCTCCTTTACCACAGACCCCTGCAATGAAGTACTATGCCAGCACATGTCCAGAGCAACAGGGTCAAAAACTATGGAATGAAACCAACAGCCAAAATAAGCATTTCCTCCTTGTAAGGTGGCTTATCTCAGGTATTTGTTACAGCAACAGAAAGCTGACTGACACAACTGATTTGTTAATTACCTAGACATTTTCTTGAATTTTTATTTTTTCCATTTCCTAAGTTGTTGTGCACACAGCAGGCAACTCTTCTTAATTTGGGTGCGTGATATTTTCCCCTTGAATGTTATTCTAAAATTAGGAGGCAGCAGCAGTGTGCTGCTGACTCCCTGCAGTCTAGTCTGGATTCTGAAGCTGGGAGCAGAATCGAGGCTGCCCGGCTGAGGAAGAAGGTGGAAGAGGGGGCCTCAAGGGCACGGAACTCCAGCTTTGCTCTGCTAATCGTCAGGTGTCTGAGAAAACCAAATCCCTGGGCCAGCTTCAGAGTCAGTGGAGGAATTTTTAAACCATCATCAGGGACTGGGGTCGAAATGCTTCTGCTTACAACAGATCTCATCCTTCAAGAAAGTGGAAACATGCTTACATTCAAATAGCTGAACTCTGCTTATTGTACATACATACGGTGCCCATCCCATGTTGAACGGAGGGGTCCATGCTCCAGGTTCACATCTTCTCCTGCAGGACCTTTAGGTGCAGCTGGGTGACAGCACACGCCGGAACAGTGATCTCAAGGAGCAGGTGGCCGTGGCTGAGCGGCACAAGTCTCTTCTTCAGTCTAATCTAGAGGTACTGAGGTCCTTGCAAGAGCAGACAGAGCGTGGGTGCAAGCTGGCAGAGAAGGAGCTCCTGGAAGCCACAGATAGAATCAATCTTTTTCATATCCTGGTGAGGTCCATAAACTCTCTCCTGCAGCGAGGTCAGGTGGTAGAAGGCAGTTGCTCCCACCTTAGGCCAACTTTAGGCCAGGCCCAGTTGCCCTGCCAAGGCTGGGGTGTGGCACAAGAGGCACAGGGAGACTTGTGCAGCAGACTGGTGTCACACTTTTTTTTCCATATATATTAAATTCCCAGGTTCTCTGAGGCAAAGCAATACAAATTGTGTAGATTTAAATGACAGGAGTTTATTCTCTGACTATCCTGACCGTCCTTGCAAAATCAAGGTGTATGCGGGGCCGTGCTCTTTCGGAACCCCATAGGATATTCCTCTATTTGCCTCCTTCATAGCTTCCAGTGGTTTGTTGCAGTCTTTGGCATTCCTTGTTTTGCTGATCCATCACTCCAGTCCCTCGCCTTGACATAGCACATTTTCCCCATGGCCGTGCACATTATCCTCCCTCTGTGTCTGTCTCTGTCCAAATTTCCCCTTTTTTTAAGGACACCATATTCGATAAGGCCCATCATACTGGATTTGACCCATAACATTTACTGTTCTCCCAGAAAAAAAGGACTGTCAGTGTATTCACAGCGAGGATGCTGGAGGGAGAGGGGTCAACGTTTCCTGGAGTTCCAGAACCACCTGCCTGACTTGTCTCCCCTCTCTGAGCCACATGTTCAAGCAGCAGGCCAGTACTTAAAGCAGTGCTCCTGTCTCAGCGCCAAGAGAGAGCTGGCAATTCTGAATGGCTGCGAGCAGATGTTATGAGCTGTCAGTACTCTGGACTCTGACATAAGTTTACGTAAGTGACATGAAACAAAATTCTTACACCCTTCGCCATTGTGGAATTGGTCAAAGCTAGAGTGGCTAGGACAAATGCCTGTAGTAAATGGGTTATACGATAAGTATTTTTAGGGCACCCACCATCAGCTAGCTTTGTATGATAAAAAATGTCTTCACTGCCTTAAAAGGAGAAGAATTAAACAATCGTGCATTGCTGTGAGTATAGTGGCAGAAGCACATCCCTGCAGAGAGCCTCCCTGTCAATCCTAGACTCAGGCAAATGCACAACATTTCATCTAAATCGTGGAAGCTGTGGAAGAAGTCAGCCAGGTGGGATGAAAGTCAGGGAAGGGCCAGTGCAGCCTAGGGAACTGGGGAGTATTACAGAAAAAGCACACAGTAGAGTGAGATTGGGTAGGCAAGATGAGCAGAAATGATGTTAAGAGATAGATAGGGCCAGGACACCAGGGAGCTTGAGTCTGAAACGGATGGAGTTTGAATTTTCTCTGCAGATAATGAGGACTCACTGAAGAATTTTGAGCAGCTGAGAGTAAAGTTATCAGATTTACATTTCAGAAAGTTTACTCTGGTGATTGTTGTGAAGGATAGATGAAAGCAACTAGGAACAGACTACCATGGTCTTTAGTGTTTATAAACACCTACTTTTATATTAGCTTCCACAATGACTGGGAAGTGCTACCAGCATTTAGTGGGCAGAATCCAGAGATACCAAAAGTCCTTTGAGGTGCTGGATAATACCACATCACAAACAATTGCCCTTCATTGTGCTTCCAGTGAGAAATTCTCATTAAAATAATGTGTAAACCAGAAATGTACCTGCAGAAGAGTGTTGCAATTAGTTTGTGCCTACAGTTTGATTTTTGTGTGCCTTTGCATGACACAATTTCTTTGAGGTTCTAGGGGGTATAGAACAAATAGTCTGAATGTTATTCATAATTCCCAGTAGGCTAACTCAAACATTTTCTTTCTTCCTTGTGAAAGCTTATCTAAATACAATGAGCTGTATGCTTATAAAGTGGAATACTGAATCTTCTTAAAGGTAAATCATCCATTGTATGTAGTACTTAACTATTTGCTATGCATAGGATAACTGATAATGCAAAGACCACTGGATGAGAGAGAGAGAGAGAGAGAGAGAGAGAGAGAGAGAGAGAGAGAGAGAGCGAGGGAGAGAGAGAGGATATTAATCACAAAAAACAAGCACAGAGGAGGGGCGGACTTGGGGAAAAAAGTAAATAAAGCCAGACTGTGGTGACCTAGTCTGTGGAGCAGATTTCTCTTAAACTTAGGTGATCAAGGGTCTTTAATAGAAAAGTCCCAATTCTGAATTATCATCACAGACCTACTGAATCAGAAGCTCTGCGGGGGGCCCAAGAATCGAACAAATTCTTAGGCGCTGCTCTGATCCCAAGAGCCTCTGGCCAGCATGCGTCTTGATAACATACTACCTTCAAGGACCTCTCACTTCAGACAAACGCAAGAAGCCAGACTTATCTGTGACCATACAGATGACCTACCTGCACAGTGCTCCTTACCACCCTTCCTCTGAAAAAAGAACCAATCAGAGAGTCATTCACCTTGCCGAAGTTTTTAATCGGTATCTCCCTACTGATTTTGAATAATTCTTTAGGGAAACAAATCAGCACTTATGCTTGTGCCTTCCTTTGCAAAGAGAGAGTTACTCGCAATGAGCACCCAGAAAATAGTTCAGGAAAAGAGCCACTACCCACCATGGGCCATGGCCCTGGCAGTGGATATCCTGGGTGCCCAGGGCCTGGCTGTGCGAGGACCAAGCGGTCAGTGTTGGTGCCGCTTCACACTGTGGAGGAGGCAGGCAGAACCTGAGGAGGCAGGCACGACAGAAAATAGAAGTCTGTCTTCTATTTTCAAGGTTTAATTCTGTCCCTGAGAGAAGCTCCAGTGAGGAAAAAAGGGAAAGGGTAATGAAAGGAGGATAATGAAAGGATAATGGAAGGAGGTAATGAAAGGAGAAATAAAAAATAGAAAGCCTGTGCCTTTCATACTGTGCTCTGTGCTAAGGTTCCCACCCTCAGAACAGCTGCACTTCAAACACAGACTAGGTGCAGCAAAGGGAGCTTTGGCCCGGAAAGGAAAGAATTAGGGCAGCACCAGCTGCAGAACACAGAACATCCTCACTTTTATGCGGGTTCCTAAGGGCTGGGGGTAGAGACTCTCACGAACTGCTTTGCCCCTTCCTTTTCACTGCAGAGTAAGGCAGGAAGGCAGCAGGCACACAGGCAAGAGGAATTCCTTTTCTTCAGGGAGCAACATGCAAACTGTGATCTGTATCCCTAACCTCCTCCTCCCCAGATGTCTTCAGGTGATTCTGACCTCCTCTCTGGAGATGATTGTCTCTATATTCAAGAGCACATGACCAAAATCATTCCATACCCAGTCAAAAATTACACCCATGTTGGGCTTGTAGGTTATCTGGGATGCATTTCTCCTTCCTGATTCAGGCTTGTTTTCAGTCCTGAACCTTTAATTGAATGAAATCTCTTCCATTCAATTGTGTATTGTGGGCTCAGGGGTCTCGCTTAATTGACAATGGCCGACTCTGATCAGTCTTGGTCTTAGCCACAGCCACCTCCCATATCAAGCCCTGAACAGACTAACTTGCATTTCCATTGCTGGTTTCAACTTGTCTGTTGCTTTTCCTTAGAATACAAGCCTCCTCAGCCAGCAGAAGAAACTGGAGGCTGATGTTGCTCGGACGAAGATAGATGCCAAAGAGATGATATAAAAGTGTCAAAATGCAGAAGAGAAGGCCAAGAAGGCAGCCACTGAGGTGGGTCTAATGACTGCCTGCTCAGTCTCACCTTCCAGAGTTCACTAGAGCAGGAGCCGAGAGCCACGGGCAAGTCTGCAGCCCCAAAGGCCTCCATCGATTCCCCATTGGTCAGGAGGAGGTTAGCTGATCCCTCCCCGCCCTGTTCTCAGCTCGAAAAATTAGACCAATTAGCTCCTGTCTTCCAAACTACCCTGGCAATGAAAAGGAGCATTAAATTGCTGTAAGCAAAATCTTGTGAAAAGAAGAGTCTTTTTCTGAACATTTATCTATTTTCCACTTGTGGATCAATATATCTAGTGTATGGAAATAATTTTGTGTGTTTGCCTCCAAAACATCTATATTTCTAGGACCTATAATGGTTTTGTGAGAATGATCTGGGAAGAGTGTTTGTGTAGCTTCTGTTTACGCCCTTTAGTAATGCTCAAGTAGCAAAATCAGGCTGGTAAAGAAGAACTTGGGAGTAATAGCCCTCTTTATATTTGCAAGTTGAAAGTTGTTGTGGTGATGCTTGTCTCATGATGCTAATCCCAGGGTTGGCTGTCAGCCTCGCTGCATCTTTGTGGGAACAGGAAAAAGGCCACCCTGTCGGCACTCCCTCCCTCGGGCAGATGCACTATTTTTCTCAGAGCACCATAAGTAGAAGGTGCTGCTGAGCAAAACTATTAGTGCAGGAGGGATACACTGTCAAGTGCGCGTGCGTGTGTGGAGGAGCGAGGACTGCAGGTCCCAGCCCCTGCTGCGTGGGGCTGAACCCTGGTTGCAGTCTCTTCTCACTCAGGACTTTCACGCAGCCTGTCATGTACATGACCACTGGTAGTGGCCTCGACCCTGATGTGTGAGGGAAAGCTGGCCCCCTGGGAAAGCTGTGAAAATGGGACCTTCCATTAGATTTTACCTTAGTCATTTTGAAATTTTAAAGAGGTGCAGAGTTTGTGTCAAGTTATTTAGCACTTGGGAAATAAAAAATCAAAACCCTTGTACCAAATCTCAGCCACCAAGTCCCTGGAGAATCGTCTTGTAGAATGCAGAAGCATGCCGACCACTCAGCCGTTTGTCATCAAGGCAGACCCTTCTCTGATGGAAATGAGGTGTGTGAAAGCTTGACATGTTTGATGTCAAAAGGAGAAATCATATGCATAACATTTATGAAAACATACATTGGTACAAAAGAATGAAAAGAGCCTCTAGTCCTGATTACAAATTTTTGCAGTCATACATTATAAAGAGGCTACTTAATTTACTTTGATAATGTTGAAAAGTGAACCCACCACCTCTTCCCCCCACCCTCTAATTCTTGAACACTGTAGCTCTGAGTCTCAAACCCACATAGCAAAGCCCAGACTTGCCTCTGTAATGCTTTCTTGTCCTCACCTTCTGCACAGAAGTCTCATAATTAAATTGTACAGATGGTAACCTGGTAACCTGGTAGACTGAGAAGCTTTAGTTATGAAGGCTGTGTTCTTACATTAAATGCGCTAAGAGATTCATGATACACTTCTTAATAATTAATTGCACTGAGACACAAAGTCTTGTACAGCTAGCCAAAGCCAAGAGCAGCCTTCACAATTAACCTTCCTTCTGCCAGAGTATTGGCATTGAGAGCATCTGTTACTGCCAAATTCCTGGAGCCTAAATTGGTTTCCAGTAATGAATCACAGAATTATAGACATGAGATGTAAAAATAATATGCGTAGGCATTCTTCCCCATTGGTCCTGGTGTATCATGTGACGTTGGTTACTTTATTCGATAAAAAATGACGCCCTAGTGCCTTATTCAATTAAATTCATTGCTCCAGTTGGTCATCTTTCTTCTAATGCAGACACTGTGTCATAATGCTTATATGGTACATGTGTCATAGTGTTTATATGGTACTTCATCTTTGGTCGGTTTCCAGCACTCCTCACCCTATTCTCTCCTTTGGTTGTTTCTCTGTTGCCTCATCATTCAAAAGCTCAAGGGCAGCAGAGGCTAGGGAGGGGATAATGGGAAAAGATAAGTATACAGAGGCAAGGCATGGCATCCAGTCAGACCAGAAACTGAGAGTCATTGGCAGAAATGTGAAGATCAATTGGACACTGGGCGAGTTCAGTCCCTTCTCTCTTTTCTGGGCAGCAAACATGTCAGAATTGAAGGAGCAAGTCACCAATCCTTACTTAGAAAGGATGAGAAAGAAAAATGGAGCAGATACTAAAGATTTGAAAGAAAAAAGACTGAATGAAGCTGAACAGACTGCCCTGGTAGGTGTAGAAAGCAGGCTGAGAAACCAGAATCCAGGGTAAGATTTTGGAGGCTTGACAATGCTCAATTCAAGGAGGCCACATTGTCTAAGGATTTCACACCAGATACCCTCTACCACTATTGTCACTTTTGCTTTTAGCACTTTCTGATCTTTGAGAGTGCCTGATATCAACATATCTATTCATTCATGCTTTACTTTGGACCAGCAAATAGGGCTTTTCTTGGACTGAATTATATGCCTTCTGTTTTATGGCTAAGTGAGAATGTATTTGGTCCCCTTCACTATGCCACCTCTCAGCTCTATGGGGGACTCCAGACACACTCTTGCTGTCTTGTTTCTGTGTCTTTGCTCTTCTTTTTTGTTTTTATTTGTTTGGAATTTTTTTCCCCCCCAGAAAATAGCCAATTCCTAACTGGTAGTGAAAGGAGAAAAACCAATGTTCAAGAAAAGCTCAGAACAGATACAGTGAGGGTTGACAGAAATGATGTAGTACCTGTCTCTAGGAAACTTGAAAACACTTATCAAGATCTAGCTTGAACATATGACTTTTTAGCCAGGTGTTATAGTATATGCCTCTAATCCTTTCCTGGGAGGCTAAAGAAGGAGGATTGCAAGTTCAAGCCCAGCCTGGGGAACTTAGAGACAGCAAGACTTCATCTTAAAAACAAAACAAAACGAAACAAAAAAGAGAGCCAGGGATGTAGCTCAGTGTGAAGGCCCTGGGTTCCATCCTCAGTATCACAAAACAAAATATAATAGAACTTTAAAAGTTTTTGAACTAATTTTAATGAATGTATACAGGGTATATGATAAATGCTACAAAGATAGGAAGAATATTCTTAATTTAAAAAAAACTATTCAATTGGGATTTGATGATTCAGAAAGGTCTACTAAAAATAATATATCAGGGCTGAGGATGTTGCTCACTGGTTGTGTGCTTACCTAGCATGCACAAGGCCTTGGGCTCAATCCCTCATACTACAAAAACAAAAAGTATCATCTTTATACATGGATTATTCATCCATACAATGGAATACTAGTGCTTATTCATGGTACATTTATATGCTAATCAAAAAGGAATGAAAAAGAGCTATAGAATATATTTTACAGATTATACCTAGCAGAATAATGATGTATGATCTAAACAACAATGTGGAACATGTATATCAGTGAGGAACACTCTTGGTTTTCAACTTTATTGAACTGGGAAACTAGGAAATTAGTACAGCATAGTTTTGGGTGTTGATTGGCATGTAGGACAGCAAACAGAGGGGTGAGGCAGCCCTGAATGTAGACAGCACCAACCAGTAGGTTGGGAGGCCCAGATGGAACAAAAGCAGGAGGAGGATGCCCACCAGCATAGGCTGTCTCTCTCTGCATCCTCATTGCCATGAGGCGAGCAGTCTTCTTCCACCATAACCTTCTGCCATGATGTCTCTGCCTCACCACAGGCCTAACAGCAATTGAGCCAGCTAACCATGGACTGAAACCTCTGAAACCATAAGTCCAAATACATTTCCTTGTTTAAGTTGCTTTTCTCAGGTATTCTGTACCCGGGGATGACAAGCTAACATTCTTTTGTATAAGAAAAGGGGATGGCATGAAGACACATGCACATTTGGTTATATTTTTAAGAAGAAATGATAACAAACTAATAAGAATGGCTACCCATAGGAAGCAAATTCAGTGATGGAAGTGAGACGTTGTGAATATAACTTACTTAGTTGGTTTGATTGCATAATATAAGCAATTACATTTTTTATAATTAAAGAACAAGTTTAAGTCAAAGGAAAAAAAAAAACAGAATTCCCTAAAATTTTAATGCCAATGGAAAAAATGAAGCTAACTTTGTATCAAATTGAGGGCATAAAATTTGGACAAAAAAGAATTACTCCTGGTGACCTTTATCCATAGTGTTTTGTCTGTATTGTATATCCTTCATGTTATATATTATACAGAAAAAGATCAAACTGTGTATGCTTTTCAAAATATTATCTTTTTACTGTTAGTAATAGAACTAACATAATTATTTATCCAACACGTACTGGAACTCAAATTCTTAGTAAAAGAAAAAAACTCATAGGTATAAAATCAAAGAACCAATAATATGTATGTTTTCCCTAAAAATTTATGACTGATACTGGTATTTCCAATTCTGATTTAATATTACAGGATTAATTTTTTGTTTCTAGTTGCTTTTTGTCCACTATTAAATCCTAGAACCAATGATACCTCAGTGGCACGATCACCCAAATGATCAGATGATACCACAGACTCACAGCTGGTTTTCTTTAAAATATAATCAAAGTATCTTTGTCTTAGTCAATTTTCTATTGATAAAAAATACCTGAGAGGAAGTAATTTATAAAGAATAGAAGTTTATTTGGCTTATTATTCTGAGGGTTAAAAAGTCTAAGGGCATCATGTCGGCATTAGTTTGGCATCTGGCGTGGGTCCCCTGGCTACGTCACAACCTGGCAGGTGTGTCATCCAGGAAGACAGAGCAAGAGTGCCAGCTCAAGTCTCTTCCTCTTCTTACAAACCCACCAATACCATCATTCAGGTCTCACCTTCCTGACCTCATCTAATCCTAAAGGCCTCATCTCCAAATACCATTAATCTAAGAATTTTAGAAATAAGTTCGCAACATGTGAATATTAGGGAACATGTAGCACCCATTATTAACTGATAGAATTACATAAAAACTTTTACAGATGAAATTATACATGTGGAAGATTTGCTTTACTAAACCTGTTTTTCACCTTGAGGTTCCTTAATTGCTTTTAAAGATAAACAAAACCAAAAATTCCTTAACCAGTATTTTAAAAAGTAAAAATGTCTCTGTTAACTCACATCCTGGCAAATATGGGCGAAGCTCCTATTGGCCAGGGGTCCAGAAGAGCTACATTACTGGGCTTCATCCACAGGACCTGCTGACTGTCCCTCCCTCGCTGCCCCTCTCGGGGGATGACAAGGAGGGCGGTCTGGCTTGAATGGCAAGAAGGAGGTGAGGAGAGTGAGAAGTAGGGTCAGTGGTACAAGCAGCCATGCCTCAGAGCATTCAGCTGTGCAGTTTATCGTGGTGACCAGGGAGGCCTCCTGCAGGTGTCTGTGAGAGGAGGAGAAGGCAGGGAAGGAGGCCTGGTATCTATGAGAGCCCTCAGCAGAAGGGGCAGCTCATGCCCTTTCTCCACAGACTCCCTGCCCCTTGCCTGCCCGTTTCTCTCCTTAGCCCTTGGCACCACTGAACATATTCTACAGTGGGCTTGGTTTGTCTGCTTTCCTCATGAGAATGCATGCTCATACAGGGCAGACATTTGTGTCTGTTTTGTTTCCTGCTCTATCCCTTGTGCTCCAGTGTGGTGTATAGTACAGTAGCTAATCTTGTTTCTATGTCTCTAGAAGGCCACAGGCAGTTCCTGCTATAGCTCTCCCAGGAAGCAGGGCTATAAGGCTGCATGTGACATGCGTGTGAGACACTCGGGGTTCGATTTCCTCAGAGTCTGAGCTGAACATGCAGAAAGAAGCTTGAGTGAGTGCACACACGCGAATGTGGGTGTGGCTTCGTAAGGTAAGAAAGGAGGCTTGTCCCCTCTGCATGTGTTGGTCTTTCGCTTTCTTTAGAGTCTTGTCTTATTCCTGTTGTGAGCTCATATTTTTTGACCCACTCACTTTTGGAAAAAGTTTTCCCGAAGAGGGGCTCTGTTTAGTTTACTGGAAAGAGAACAGACGTATCTTCTCTTCACCCCATTTCAGTTGGCAGGCACAGCGAGTGCCAGCCTTGCTGCCAGGTGTGGTTAGATGGCGTGGTTTGGTTGTGGGTTCCTGAGCTGGAAGGTGAGCTGGGCATGGAGCTCTATCACAGTGCAGCGGACCAGAGGGAAGCTCACATCCTGGGAAGGGGCATCAAAGAGCTGCCTCTCAGGTATCCCAAGAAACCATTCCCTGTGTGTGTGGCTGCACTTTACCCTGCACAGACGTCGTCTTTCAGCCTCAAATGGCCTTCCAGGATCCCTGAAGTGCCCTCTGAATATTTGATCTCCCTCAGACACTGACTCACCCTCCTGGGGCTCCTGTGCTATCTATGGTTTTGGTCTGCCCCTTTTCAGCGCTGGCAGAGAACAAAATATGAGTGGCAACTTGCAATTAGAAGTGAAAAGCTATTTATATCACCCTTATTTTTAACACCTAGTGTTTGCAGCACTTTGAGGAAGCTGCCTTCCTGTGAGAGGCTGAGTGGGAACAATGTGTAAATGAAGGGGCTGGTAGAGGCTCAGGATGGCCACCTGCAGATTACATACAATTCTGACTAATTGAAGCAGGGGACGTTTCCATTCTTATCTGCAGGTTGTGCAAACACTCAGGGCCACTGAGGGCTCTGTTCCCAGTGGTAGGTGGAAAAAGCAAACACTAAAAAGAGGCCTCTCTAAGGTTTTCTGCATCGAATCTGCGGACTGTAATTGAAAAGAGGTAGGCAGGTTTCTTACAAGTAATGAATGTACTCCTAAAATAATGATGTAATCCTTCACCTATACTTATATTTTATGCTCTTTCTTCACTCTCCTTTCTTGGGGAGCACACAGATTCCTGATAGCAGGGCAGTCCCTCATCCACACTCTAAGGCCAAGTGGCCTCCTGACACAGGGTGTGAGCATAATTCATTTGTTGGACACAGATGCTGAAAGCCACTTTCTAGTCTGCTCAGTGAACAAATATAGCTTATTCCCATGAAAAGCCAAACACATCTGAGGCACCCACTTTTACAGCTCCTTGACAGTTTTAATGCAGAATCTGCAGTCCTGATTCTGGTTCCCGAGGCTGTTAGGAATGTCAAAGTCTTCTTACTTGCAGCAAGAAGCATAGTGTTGATAAGAGAGCGGAGCACTTCAGAAGCATCATCTTCGACTAATTAAGATGAAATGAGCTACTTGCACAGCTCTTATTACTAAACAAGTAGTTCTAAAATGAAATAGTCTGACACTTCTTTAAACAATGTGAGATATATCAAAGCCACTGAAGAGTGAGCCCATGGGACATGTGGCTAAGTAAACACCAAGGGAACATGAAAGTTAGCTATTCTTTTTTTCTATGGAAGAGGGTAGGGAAGCCTGCTTGTTAATAATGTCTGCTTTTTAAATTTTCCTATTGATTATTTGTATTGTTTTCTTCTTCAAACAACTTCATTGTAGGACAAAACAAACAACAAAGCAATATTTTGGTTTTCATTGTCCTGAGGAACACATTGTTGTGCTATTGTGTCCTATCTTTGTTTCTTCATTGTGTAATCTTAGTGTTTCTGATGTACTAATGTGAAGGTGCATTTCTTAATTTCTTCCAAGTGTCTGCACAATACTAAGAGCAGATCCATTCAGTTATGCAAATATTTTCCCCTGTTAAATACCTATTGAGCAACTATTTTATGTAAAATATTAGGAAAAATCCTCCATATTTTTTGAAATCAGTACCTAGAGTTAAAACAGTCAAAATTGATGTTGAGTCAATTAGTCCATTCTCTTGTAATATCAGACTATCCATCAGATTTTGAGGTGAAGCATTTTGTGATAGCCCATTCTTAAGTGCCAAATGAAAAATAACATTTTGAAGAGGGTTTTCTTTTCCCCATGAAAATCTTCTGGAAAGAGTCCACAACCATATACTAGAAAGAGAATCAAGTGTGACCTCACTCCACGATTGTTCTATGGCTTGTACGTTTATAGTTTTTATGGCCCTCTGACATTTGAAAACTCAACCCACTGTGCCTAGATAATGTGCTATGAATCAAGATTAGGTACTTGAAATTTTTATAGAAAGACAGTTTCAGTGCCCCCCCACTCCTGAATCAGCTGCCCCATCTTACCTTTGAGTGGCTCCTATATTCAGGAATCTATATGCAGACATTATTTGTTCCTTACAAATATTGTTCCAAATATAATATCTTCATTTTTAGGGATAGGAAACAAAATTTGGTTAAGTCATTGTGTTGCGTGGGTTCCACAGGAGCCAGATGCCATGATGGAGTTAGAAATCCAAAATATTTATTGGAGAGAACACGTACGAAAGACGAAGGGGGACATAAGCAGAATCAGGCAGAGAAAGTGTTCAGACTCAGTGCAGCACTGACACCTGTGAAAGGAAGTGGGGGGCAGGGGAATGGAAGGAGCTTTAGCAGTGTAGCTCTGAGCAAGTCCCCAGCACAAAAATGGTCCAGAAAGGAGCAATTGCACAAATTGCCCAGACAGTAGTAATTCCACTCTGCCTGGCTGCTCTGCCATGCTCAGGTATTGCCTGGGATGGTGCAGCCTCAGAAGCAACGCCAGGACCCATCCAAAGACACTGCAGTCGAAGGCCAGCAGGTTACTGCGTGTCTCATGGCTGGCTGGCAAGCTAATTTCTGGAAGTGACAGCCCGTGCACAGCCACAGCTACTACAGTTACTTTGTGCCTCCGCAACGCGAGGTGAAGGAGGCCTAACATCAAAGACTTTGCCTTCTCACCTGGGAGGATCATCAATTTCAGCCACCACTTCCAGCTTGTTTCATACTTCTATAGCCTCCTTTACTGCTGCTCTATCCCCAGTAAATTGGGTTTTTAGCAATTAACCCTGTATTGATCTTAGAATTCACTATAAACACATAATTATATGAATCTTCAGATTTCATAAACCTGAAATTGAGGGGGATAGTAGATGAAAACTGAGAAGGGATTTTATTTAAAACAGTCTTGTATCAACTTTCCAACCAGGTTGATCCCCGTGTTCATCTTTACTTCAGTGAACTTAAAATCAATAATTAATTGTCTACTGTCAGCTGAACTTTTAGGTGCAGTGAGTTTCCCAATAAATGAAACAGCTTAGCTCAACCTACAGAGGAGAGAATAAGCAGGGAGCTGTGGGGAAGTAGAGGGAGATGAGTCTGGTTTCAGTGGACTTGTGGGGGCCAATGGAGGGTAGTTGGGGACCAAAGAAGTTGATACTTGATGGTAGAGGTAAAATGGAGCACTATAGTTTGGATCTTGGATGTCCTCCAAAGGCTTAAATGTGAAAGACTTTGTGCTCACTTCAAGCTGTTGGAACCTTTAAGAGGATAAGCCTAGTGGAAGAAAGTCTGCTCATTGGAGGTGTACCTTTGAAGGAGCTATTGAGGCTCTGCCATTTTGTCATAGTAACAGAAAGCTCAGTAATACATGGAACCAGCCCCCCAAAATGTGAGCACCAGGGGAGAAGTCAGTTTCTCAGCCCTCAGGAGCATGTATTTTCTTCCTTTGGTAAGTTTAACAACTTTGAATCAGAAATACTCTGGTTAATATGCATGGGAGAAGGGAAGACATGAAGCATCCTGGCTGCCTGTTTGCCTCTCCCCTTTTCTCAGGATACCAAAGGCTCCAGGGAGCATGGTTAAGAAATGCTGCTTTATCATGTCTCCTTCCTTCACGTGAAGCCCAACTGTAACTGAGGCAATGAGCTTGTGGAATTTTCCTATCTCTGCTAGGCATGCCAGTATTCCAAAAACCACACCTTTTCTATAGCTCTGTTACCTAAAGAAAAGGGTCAGAAAGTTCAAGGGATGAGTTGTTTTGTTTGGGATGTGATTGCTTTCCACTTTGGCATTAGTGATCTTTTAAATAATGTGCTTTACTCCTATCACGACCCCTTAGGCTGGTGCAGCTTGGTTGGCAGAGAAAGGCTGAAGACCAAGTTCAAACTGATGGCACTAATTTCTGCTGCATCAGAGGCTGGTGGGGTGCTGCAGTGAATCGAGAAAAGTGGTTCAATCTTTGCTCAGAGCTGTTCATTTCTCAAAACATGGGAAAAATATGGTTTAAACCCTTTTGTTTCACAAATCACAACTCTGGAATGTTTAATATAGTTTCCAACTTTTCTTCACTTGAGGCTACACCCAGTGTAGACTTCTCAATCTTTCAAATCATCTGCACTTACACATTGTGAGCAGAAAGAGTCAAGGCACATCCGAGCAGGATGCAGATGACAATGGATACACTTCCGCTGAAGGTGCCAAGTCAAAAGCAGCAAAGGAGGCAGTGGTGAATGCTTGGGGAGGTTCCAGCCTCACGTTGTCCTTGCCTTTGTTTTTGGGTAAAGTCCTGAGTTGGGTGACTTCCCCACTGGACTTAATGTTTGTCTACTTTTTCTTTTTAAATTAGAACTACCACCCATGGAAGAAATTGTTGCCTTTTCCTCCAGGAGTAAGAGTTCTTTTTCCTGGTGCTTGTGGTTACAACAAAACTTGTGTGGTGCAAGGAATGAGCCAAGTAAGACCAGGGCAGCAAGCAATGATGGCAGAGTTTGGGCAGGTTTCACCCTGGGGCCTCCCTCATCCCCAAACTTGCCGTGAACATAAACACAGTTCACAGTACTTTTTCTTGATAAGCCTGAAATGGTTGTAGATGAAATTATCCTTTAAATGCACTTGCCATCTGTGACCATTAATCATGATGTCAACTTGATTGGATGAAGAAACACCTAGCAGATTAGCGAAGCACAGTTCTAAGTGTGTCTGCAGGCTATTTTCTGGGATGATTTGAGTTGTAGTTCAGCAAACCGAGGTCAAAGGCCCACCCCAGTTTTGGCTGGCAGCCTTAGATAGGCTTGCCACTTGTAATCAAAAGAAAAGGAAGAGGAAGTGGGTTCATTTTGAAGAGCTCCATTCTGCCTGAATGAGTGTGCCCTTTACTGCTGTCGCTGGTAGAATCGGACTCCAGTTTCTCAGCCTTCTAGCACAGACGCTTGCCTATGACTCTCCAGGGAGCTTCTAGGTATTTGGTCTTCAATTGCTGCTGTATCCTTGATTCCTCTTGGTCTGTGGCTTCCAGGTTCTTGGACTGAGCACGCAGCCAGCCGTTGTTGACTCTTGTCTCAGAGCTTGTCAGCCTGACTAGTAAATCCCCTGTATAATTACACATGTGTATTTCCTTCCAATTCTGGTCCTCTACAGAATCTAACCATCCTTAGATTAATATCTATAGCTACGTGGAATATAATTGATAAGTGACATATATATTATGTTTTGCCTAGTCATATTATCTAATAAGAGGTTTTGATGAAATGACTTGGGCTAAAACACTACTATGTCTATTAATTGCCTGTTGGCTCATAATTTTTAAATCAGGCCCTCTCTAGCCAGAAGTAGAACAGGATGTGAACTGATCACAAAACAAACAACTGTAGTTACTCCAGCACACAGCAAATCTGTGAAAGCGCCTCTGTGTGCAGTTAGTAGAAAGTGTCCACAAGGTTCTGAATTTCCACTAGGTAAACAAATGAGTCTTGTGCCTGCTACAAAATCTGAATTTTCATATTTCAAACTCAGGTAAGATATTCCATTTACTACTCAGAAGTTTATATTCCTTTCACATATTTCAGTGTTTTTCATGTCAGAGCAAGGGAAAAAAAACTGTAGGGATAGTGATTTTTTTGCATTTTTTATTTTTATAGGAGGCACAAGTCAATCAATATCTTTCCAGATATAAGCAGCAGCAACATGAGCTAAGCAAAGTGAAGGAAAGAGCAGAGATAGCAGAATCTCAAGTCAATAAACTCAAGATTGAAGCGAGAGCGTTTGGAAGAAAGGTACGGCTGATACTCAGCGTTGTTCTAACTCTTGCAGCATGTTGGCTTAGAGCTCAGGTCATCATGGACCAGTATAAATTATTTTCTCCTTAAAATCTTAACAAACACACAAGCTCAAATAAAATATTTCCCTATTTATTAAATTCTACTTGCCCAGATAGTAAAGAAGTGCTACACATTTAAGGGGGAAACACATTCTAGTTATATTTCTTAAATGCTTAATTTCAGGTTAATTCAAAAAGCTCTAAGCTTTGGTCCTTCTGTTCAATTATGAAGGATATTAAGGAGTCCATGGAGCCACCATGATGTGAAAAGCATAAATGGATCTTCTGGAAGTGCCAAGTGAGCTATTTCTATGGTAGACAAGAATTTAACTTTGTATGATGTCAATATGCAGACCTGGGGGTAAGATGTTTAAAATTGAGGTAATTAAGGAGAAAAAAGAAGCAAGAGTCATACTTTGTAGGCCACTGCTTTTTATTTCTAATACTGCTCCAAAACAGAGAGACAGAATCTTTCTACGTCTCTGTGGTTCATTGAATGTCTATTCTTATCCAGTGGTAGGGACCAGTGCTCTAATTTTATGGGCAAAGTGGCAGAGCGAGCAATGACTGTGCACTAAATGTTTGGCAGAAGCAGGAGAGCCTTAGCTTCTTACTGAGATTTTCCCAGGAACATTTTTAAATGAGGTCTGGCCTTAAAAGTGAATTAAAAGAGAAATGGAAAATGTGATATTAGCTCCCCTTCACAGAATGCCCGTAAAGCACTCAGCACAGTTCCGAGCGCAGGCAGGCACCATTCTTTCACTTTTAAAATTTGCTGCATGCTGAGCCCTTTCTTATTTATGCTAAATGAGTTGCTAGTAGTCTTGGAAGGTAAGTTGACAGGGTTGTCAGTGATAAATACTACCTGAAGGGAGACTAAGTGTATTTCTTACAAGAAAGACTAAAAGTTGGTTACACTGAACATACTTACATCTAAATATGAGAAGAATGAGACAGTGGCAGCTCCTAAGGTTCTTACTGCTGCCCAAATAGCCATTTCAGGGATGTGTCCTAAGTGAAGGGCTGCAGTTAGGTGGTTTGAATGCTGGCCTCAATTTGAACAGTGTGAAGCACTGAATGCCAGGTCTTCTGTGCAAGCCACATAATGGACTTTGGCAGGTACAAGCCTCCTGGGTGCCCCAGTTGCATTCAGCTGCAGGAGACTGAAGGGTCCTCCAAACAGATGCCATGTATTTGACTTTGTCATAGTTACTTCCATAAAATGAGTGAAGCAGAAATTACTTCTGGGAGGCATTCACAGAAGAAAAGCCTGAACATTCCTCCACTGTCATAAGCACAAGGGGAAGGTGTGTCGAGCCTTTGGAACAAATTGGTGATGTGGCTGCAGAATCTTTTCCCTGATGGGTGGTGGGGCGGGGGAGGGAAGCAGAAAACCAAGAGTGATGAACATGTTCTTGGGGTGAATTACCAGTTCTTGCTTTCTGTAATGCAGATAATAATGTCAATTCCCTGCCTCCCTTCGAAGCTCATGAAGAGTTGGCAAAGGTCTGCTTACCTCTGGAAAGGACTTGGCATGTGTCCAAATGCGAGCGTCACTGGTGAGTCACTGGAGTGTCACAGAACACACTGGCATTCTGTGTTTCAGGTTCGTGAAGAATAGGTAGTCTCATCTATTAAAGACAATAACTAGAGAAGGAGAAGAAGGACGCTATTTTATGGCCAAAATCTGAAGCTTCCAATGAGAGCAGCATTTTAGAAAACATCTTCATATGGTGTGAAAAGCAGTTTAAACAAGGTGATTAGAAAAATATAAAAATTGAATGGAACATTATTAATTCCAAGGTTAATAGAGTTTTTTGATCCTCAAATGCAAGTAAACTACCTTTTAACACCTCACATGCAAGAATCTTTTAAATTTTCATGTTAAAAAAAATGAATAAATGTTC
Source organism: Hystrix cristata (assembly GCA_004026905.1). Lineage (NCBI taxonomy): Eukaryota > Metazoa > Chordata > Mammalia > Rodentia > Hystricidae > Hystrix > Hystrix cristata. The sequence goes on along the minus strand of PVJO010011861.1, from coordinate 29,395 downwards.
TCTTACCCCTATTACATCCTAATGCAAAAGATTCATAGAAGACATCCTTAGACCAATTATACTGCATAATGTCTAGGGAATGTTGGTAGATAATCATCACTAAAGTCAGCTCACTTTGCTTGGTTCGTCCTTACATCCACAAATCCACAGTTTTAGCCACACATAGTGGGAGTTTATAAGATTTTTTGGCACCATGATATAGGTACGGCCATAGTTAGGCACTTGGACCTTACAGGTAAAACCTTCATAATTGACACACATGTAGGCTACATTCTGTGGACTTGAACCACTAAGGCAGAGCTTCACACGTCAAAACCTCCCATGGCAGATGGTGTGTAGGCTTTGTATTCCTTTTAGTCAAGGTGGAGGGATATGTTCCAGAATTTCTTTCTACATAGTAAGACACTGAAATTGATCACAAGATTTTGCACCAGATCTGGTAGGCTAATACGAATAAGCAGATATTAATTTCTTACTTGTAAGGTCAGTCTATGGCCTCAGGCACTGTGATAGCTCAAGAATATTACACCAGACCAAAAAAAGGTGAGCTAATGGAGATCAGAAATGGTCCTGTGGAAAGCCCAACCCCTGGACCCACAGCTCTTCCACCTGTCAAGTCTCTGCTAGCTTTGTGGAGGGCTGGCCAGGCACATGTGCCATTCCGGGGTGGCCACGTCTCCTGCAAGGTACCTGTTATTGCTATGGAAGGTGTGATGACACAAACACGTTCCAGTTTGTCCTAATAGAACCCCGTTCATCCTGTCTCCTCACTCTTCGTCTATATCCTAAATTTTGCTTAGAAAATTTCAATTATTACATTGCCAACTCTGAAATCAGAATGCTATCACTTCTTCACGCCCCAGGAATATACTTAATAAGGTCAGAGTATCTCAAACTCCATCTTGGGAACATAAATTCTATTTTGATATATTATTATTACTTTATTAGTAAAATTACTTTTTCATATTGGGCACAATTTAAATAAAAGGAAATTGCTAGGGGCAAAGATGTCAGGCACTTATCTTAATGTAGATTTTCTCTTAAGTTGAAGTCCTTAATACTTTGTTTATAAACATCTGTCATAACACTTTAGCAAACACCTAACAAAACTATATAGAAAGTATGAGACTATAAACATAGAGGAGCCGATAGAGAAAATTAGACCAAGTGGCAGTCATATCATACTTCAGATTTCTTTTTAAATAAACTATAGGTTCAATGCTTCAATTGCCTGAGTCACAAAAAGTCTGGTTATACTGACAAATTCACAAACATTAATATTGGATTTTTTTGCTATAAACTGATGGCTAATATTCAGGGAAACAGATCATAAAGTCAGCTGGGCACTCCATTCTCTCTCTGTATTAAATTTATGTGGAAATCTACATCTATTAAAAGGCTGATTAACGATATGCCAACTGAGACAGAAGGGGTCGTGAAATTATCTTATAGTCAGGATCACTCAACAATAGCATCCTGACTCCAGATATGTCGATTCTTGATAGGGACTCTTCCTCTAAACATTCTTGGAGATACCAAGATTGTCACTTTGTGGGATCCCTGAGACTTGCCATATGAAATTTTGTGGGTTATACTCATACAACCATTTATATAAACCTAGGGTGTACCATCTCAAATCAACTGTCTTGCTTTCAGACCTTGGCTTTTCATATTTTCACTAAGATGACCTGTGTTCCTACTCTCTTACCTCTTTATCAGCTGATCAGATTTTGGATCAGGTTCTGGTAGTATATTCCTGTGGAGTTCTAGGTGAAAACTCACGGCATTCTCCTGGGCTTACTGCAGCAGGAGTGTAAATAAATAAGATAGCTGTTTTCTAAGTTACGTCCTGACCCTTTGCTTCTACATACTCACAATCTAATGCAGGTGGGAGGACCAGTAATGGTGCATATATCTTGAGTGAGTGTAATACTGGATGTCTTGTAATACTTGACACTAGATAATTTGTGAAGAAGAGAAATTTATTTCTTACAGTTCTGGAGGTTCAGAAGTCCAAAATCGAGGTGCTGGCCTCTGTTCAGAGCCTTTTTGCTGTATCCCATGGCAGAAGACAGAAGGGCAGGAGAAGGCCAAAGGTAAATGGAGACCAAACTCATTTTATAACATACCATTCTTGCAGTAACTAACCCACTCCCACAGTGAGGGCAGGGGCCCCATGACCTGATTACCCCTTGTTAGGCCCATCTCCCAACACTGTTGCGTTGGCAGTTAAGCTTATATTACAAAAATTCTTGAGGACACAGTCAAACCATAGCACTGGACAAGAGAATAACTGTCCGGCCTGAGAAGCCACTGCCTGGGACTGGAGTGGAGAAGGCCAAGATGACATCACTGTGTACTGTGGGTGCTCATCACAGTCTCTCTTCATTTCCTGTACTGGCTGGCTGCTTAAGAGGCTAGAACCAAGAAAATGGCTTATAAATATTGGTCATTCAAGTCAGAATAACTTTAAGTGTTTAATGATGATTTTATTTTTGTGGTAGTAGGGGATAGGGAGCTTTAAGCTATTGCTTGCATCCATCTATAATCAAACATCCATGAAACACTCATAAAATAAGTAGCTACAAAATCTGAGTCATATCAATTTTAATCTCCCTGCTAAAGGTTCTTGAATCTTTAACAGTGGAAAACAAGACTTCCCCATTTCTGGCCCTTTCTTATATTCTAATTAGTGGAACATATAAAAGATATGCAGGAAAAAGGAAATATGTAACCAGACTATAATTTGTAAATGAATTATCAGTTGCCAAGGAAGCTAGAAGTGTCTAGAAAAGCATAGAAGGTCAGCAGTCAATCTTGGCAGAAACCATGGTCTGCTTTTCCCTATTTGATGCATCTGTGCTTCTTTGTACTTCAAAAGAATCCCATGTTTCGTATTTCTACTACAAGAATAAGTATATTGGAGCACTCTTGGGCACACACTGCCATTCGATAGCTTCTATGCAAACCCTCTCTGCAATAGGTGACTATAAGAGCAACCATTTATTTAAGCAAGAACAGTCTATTTAACTACAGGCATTCAGAAAAGCCTAATTGTATTATCTTGCAATCCCTCTTGCCTTTTTTCCTAAGTCTTCTGTGATGATATGTAAATTAGTCAAAACTTCAATTGCCTTTTACAGTAGCATCTTCATACAATAAATAGTTTGACAAAGGAAATGATGCCTTACCATGTGTACTTCTGCATTATCATCATTGCTAGTTCTTTCATCAGTAGAGACACAGCACTTTTCTACAAGGTAAAAAATACCAAACTTTTTAAAAAATTCTTTTTACAAACATTCAAATTCTCCCATATTCATATCTCAATCTAATTATGAGAATTACCTTAGTTACTTCCCCTTTCATGTCTTCATTCCAATGTACAGCATTAAAAATGCATTCAGTGTAGAAACATGCCATCAGAAACAGCAACGAATTCTTACGATTGATTCCAGGACTCCAAAGGGGAAAATAAATACCATTCAACCAGACCGGCAACTCTTGGCTCTTTAGAGTTGTTGGCTTTATATCCACCAATGACTAACAGTGGAAAAGTCATGGCCAAGGAGGGGCTGAGAGTGGTGGTTAGGGAATTAGCAGCAGAATGCCTTAAGGAAGGCTTTCCTTCTAGGCCTAGACCAATCTGTCCCCTCTTTTAGTTTTACTCTTTTTCACAGGTTGTACAGATTAATGTGTTTCATTTTGGCAGACTTGGACATGTACATAACATACTTTGCTCACACCTCCCTTGCTACCCTGCCTTCTAGTTTTATATTTTGGAGAAGGGTTTCAATGGATATGAGCAAAAGAACATGTTAAAAACATGGTCTTTTTATACATATCCTGGATTAAGGGCATTTTAAAACAAAATAATAAAAAATGAAATTTTAAGAATTTAAACCAAAAATGAAATTTATGTTTTTTTTTAATAAATCATATCATATGAAGCTACAACCAGGCACCTAGAGGTAGGCAGGTTTTGTGGCACTTTAGTATAACAACTTACACATATTTTTCAGCCCACCTAACGCAGAACTATAAAACTTTTTAAATTAACTAGTCAGTATCCTAACAATATTTGGCTATGTCTTCTGATCGCTCCTCCAGAACCACAATTTATTTGCTTTCTGCCAAGGAGACTCACTGGGTTGGGCTCTATCAGCAGGATACCTGTTCCCTTTGGCCCCTAAATGAACTAGAGACCAGAAAGAGAAGAGCTCACCTGGGTGTTCATTCTCCCAGCTCCTGCCCTGTAAGGTGGCCTTGGTCTGGCTGTACCCTTTCACTGAAGTCACTCTCCTACAAGTCAGTCATTTTATGTGATCCCTCCATCCAGATTTTGGAACTGCTCCCTCTCTTGTGTAGGTCTGGGGTTGTTTTGAAGAGACAAGCTAGACCATTTGTGATCTACCTCCTTTGACTACTTGTGGCCAGGTAAGGAACAGGAATAACAAATGAGAGGACGAGCCTGCGTATTAGCACAGAATTGGTGAAACTCTCTCACACTGTCAATATTACAACCTAATTCTCAATAATGGTTTTGTCACTGGCTAGTGTTCTTAACTACAGGAAAGACAAATCAAAAGGGCTGGCTCTTATTTTTTTATTTTTGGTGCTGGGATTGAACTCGGGGCCTTGTGTGGTTGTGCTTGATAGGTGAGTGCTCTATCACTGAGCTAAATCCCCAACCCCAAGGGCTGGTTCCGGAGCCTGAAGATGCCTATAACCATTGCCTGCCCTCTGAAGGGCAGTACGCCTGGACTGGCTTCCAGGATATTACCGATCAGCTGAGGGTTCTTGCTCATTTCATACAGAAATGCCCGCAGCTATAGGCTCCTTTAGTGTTAGTGTATCTCCTTGCCCGTCAGGCCCAACAGCCAATAGCAGGCCGAGGGAACTCTTGCAGTCACCAGAAATGGTGGCTGCTGGCTATTCTTGTTGCTCTCTGTCATTCTCTGTTACCAGTGGCTACCAACCCTGGCTGCCAGCGTCCTTCAGCACCAGCTGGTGTTACCAGCTCCTGGTGTCCCAGACCAGCATGCTTTCCTCCAGATAACAGTCATGAATAGGTCAGAGTATGCTATCCAAAAGAGGCTTTAGTAGGATTTATGCTTCAGCCTACGGGGCAACAGCCTATGAGCTGAGCCCACTAAAGGGTCTCAGGAGGTTGCTTAGAAAGCAGAAAAGGTGGGTTCACACATGCACGATGTCAGACTTTGTTTCATCATGGGTAAAGGAGGGGAACCTCACAGATCTGAGTGAGGAGGGCAGCAGAGAGGTTAGAATCATCCAGAGAGGCTTCAGGGTGGAATCATCTGAGAAGAGTCCATGGCTGAAGCTGCGGCAACCAAAGCAAGTATTTCCCACGGCAGCCATGAGGTTCCTGATGTGGCTAGACTGGCTGTGATGACCTTTGGGCAGTACCAAGGACCTTTATTGGGGCAGTAGGAAATATTAACTCAAGGGATTCACGGAAGGCACATGGGATCTGTCTCCACTTCCTAGGACACTCGAGCCCTTCTCAGAGGGACGATGGAATGAGGGACAGTTTCTGGGGGCTCAGGCCACAGTTAATGTGAGGCCTTAGGTGGTGCATGTGAATCTGCCTCACAAGCCCACTTAGCACTGAGCAAACTTCCTGCATTCCTATTTGCTGAGGTGTGGAAATAAAATGTGGAGATAAACTAGACCTGAGTTTCGTCTACATTCCTTTCAGCTCAAATGCTCTTCATTAATACAAAGTATTTTAAGGAAAATTGTGACCATAGCATCAAAAGGTATCATTTTGAGTTACTGTAATATAAGTTTGTTACATAACATTTAGGAAAAAATTAATTTAGCAAGGATTAAAAGAAAATCTGCCACAAAGATACTGCAGTTTTGGAAAGCACCAACCAGTGAATAAGCTCAGAGCAGGAGAAAACAAAGTCTATAACCGAAGGAACAAACATGTGACGTATAAAGATAGAGACAACTCAGGGTCAGATCATCAAAAACAACTTTTTAAAGTTTTTTTTCTTATTTCTTTCCAGCTACCTTTCAGTGCAGGATGACTGGATCATCCAATTTACTAATTTTCAATTAATTCAATCAGTTCCCTTGTGAAAATAGTAGAAAAACTGGAAATTATAGCAGCACATTGCCATGAATATGCTTGTTGATGCCTGGTAAGCCTCTGATCATTTTCTCAGAATACGTTATTGGTAGTAGGATACTTAGGTGGAAATATAAAACCATTTTAAAGGACAAATTTTAAAAATGACCCTCCAGAAAATTAAGCTCTGAGGAGCCCAGATCTTACATGCCCAGCCGGGGATGTGGGTGTGTTTCCATGTCATCTTTAATACACAGGACATGCAATACTCAGGGGCACAGCCAAATTCTCCACTTTACCTGTAAAGTATCGTTTCCACTTATGGCGAAAGTTTACTATCAACGTCAGAAGCAACACCCAAACTGATAAAGCCACCAGAGCAGATGTTTTCCAGGAAGCTGTTCCTTGGCTTGTTTCTAAATAAGACAAAGAAATAAAGTTTGTGAACTGGAAGTAAATTTACCAACTAATAGAAAAGAGGGGTGGGGATAGGTAGGTGAAGGTGGATTATGTTTACTATTTTTAAAACTAATTATTTTTGCATTCCAGATGGGAGGCAGAATTCATAGGAAAACACTTGCATTATAAGTTGGCCCTTTAATGATAAAGTCAAGACTCCAAGGTGGATGGGAGAATTTGCCATGGGGATAAATTTGCCTGAGGATAAATATCTCCCAGGCTCAGTGTCTTTTATGGGAAACCTACAATGTAATATTAACTAATTTAGGTTGGGTGGAGGTGAAGGTCAAGAAAGTCAAGAGACTGAAAACTTGGGTAGCAATGAGGCTGTTATGCATTTTAAGTTTCTATTTTATATTCTAATCATGGAATTAACATATTTCTACAAAGGGATAATTAGAACTGCAAACCAGCCTGGCTCAGGGCTCATGAGAAAGAGGTGCAATCCACCCTTGGCTTGAAGAAGACAGCGTCCTAGGGCAAAAGTGATGTGAAGTCCAGAGGTGAGAGTGAAGCAACAGATGGCTGCTGTATTAATAGATAGTGTTTGCACTATCTATTCTCAGGAAAAACTAGAAGAACCTGAACTTGTAGCCTTCTGGTCTTGCTTAGAATTGTAATTAATATTAAAGAAGGTGTGGATTCCTGAAGACAGGAATTTAGAAACTTTGGGCTACTACCGTCAAAACTCTGCTGATCTTGTGATCTTGGTCTACCAAGTAGTAAAAGTATTAGAACACAAAGCCCAATTCAGTATGGAAAAATGCTTAAGAGTTCTTCTTTAAAATGAATACCTCTGTTATAATAACAGACATCAATCTTTATGAACATACTTTTACTTAATAAAGTAAATGACATTTTACATGCTAGAAAACATTAGTCAGACCTCCTATTTGAAACACTCTGAAATTCTATATTCTCGTAAAGAAGGAAAGATGAAGTGAAAATGTTAGGCTTGCTGTGCAATGTTTCCATACACATTCTCTTCCCAGGAAAATCCTATAAATCCTATAAAGCATGTATTACTATTTCTCACTTTTACCTATGAACATTACTTTCTCCGTCTTAAATGGATCTGCCCAAGGTCACATCCTGGTTCAGCAGTACAATTTAGAAAGGATTATTTAACTTCATTTAGTTCAGTGCAACTCTTTTGGGTAGATCTAGACAGTAGGATTCATAAGCACTCCCTTCCCAAATCTGGACCTTCTTTTCATTTGCTGTGGCATCTCCCAGACAAGGCAGCAAACGGGGGAATAAATGCAATCTAGAACAGAAGACCAATTTTTTTTTTTTGAGGGGTTCTTTGTTGGTGATGCTAAGGATTGAACCTAAGGCCTTCAACATTCTAGGTGTGTGCTCACCACTGGTCTATGCCCTCAGCCCCTAGAAAACCAAGTGTCCTTGAAAGGACACTTGAAAGGCTGACGTGTAGGGTACCACACATTTGCCATGTTCTCTTTCCTGCCTGCGTGGCTCCTGCTCCAAGCCTCCTCTTGGGGGATTGTGACCCACCCTCCCCCACTGCTCACTGGCCTGGACTAACTTGGAGATGAGAGGTTCTAAAAAGCCTCTTTGTCGGAGATGGAATAGTCCTGGTTCTTCACTTTGTGTGAACTGGAAATTACATCTCTGGTTAGGAATAGGGGCCATATGTGGTCTTCAGACAGATTCTTCCTGATTATTTTTCTATACTCCAAAATGAATCCAACATGAGGCAACACTTTTAAAAATAGAATGCAGGCTTAACTGCATTTTACATAAAACTGACGCTCTTATTTTAGAGAAAGATAGATGCTTTGAATGCATCCCATTTTTTCATTCTATACTGTCAAAGTGGCAGCTCTACAAAGGGAGTATTACAACTTAGTGCCTAAAAAGAAACTTCTTTTGTAAGACCATATAACCTGAGGACAACTCTCTCCTCTTATTTCCAGTCTCACTACATAGAATAACCAAATCTCCAAAGAAATGTGTCATTCTTCATTTTTGTAGTTGGAATAATAAAAATTTCTAAAATGCTATATATTTCACTGATACAAATATCCTTTATTAAAGAGCATACAAAAAGCTACCATGTCCCCCATGTCAAATTGATAGATTAGGGGTGGGAGACTAACCAGATCATCTAGTATCTTAGTTATTCTTCTCATTGCTAAGACAAAATACCCAACACCCAAAGTTAAAGGGGGAAAGATTCATGTAGCTCAGTTTATAGTTTTCAGTCCATAATCGGTTGGCTCCAAGGCAGGATAGCACGGCAGAGGAGCGTCCAGAGGAGAAATAGCTCACAGCAAGCAGAAGGCAGCAAAGCAAGCAAGGGACTTTGGCAGCTTCTTTCTGCCCCTTATATCTTATCCAGGCTGCCAGGATTAGGGTGGTGCCAACCAATCAATGGACTGATAGAGTAATCACATGCCTTTAATCCCAGTATCACACACTCTAGATCCGGCACCTCTGAAAAAAGCCCCACTGATGACCGCATGAGGCTCTGGGGAGACACCTAGACACAAATCATAACACCTAGGAATCCAACTTCACAGTACATATTCCCCGACTCTAGTTAATGGACTAGAAATATTTTAAATAATTTCAGCAGTTAACTATTGAGACTTGAAAAGTAAACTGAATTGAGCATACACAGCATTTCATTTGTCAGGTGGTTATTATTTCCACCAAGTTAATGTACAATCTTGTTTTCCCAACCTCCAGTGGAGCCCCTGTTCAAACTTCCCACTGTGCCTACAGCCTCGACTCCAAAACCTGGACTCTAAGGCATATATAGGTACAGCCATGAACAGGGGTTGAAGATGCTTAACCCACAATCACCAAAACATATAGGTTCCTCTTAATTTCTGAAGCCCCAAAACCATGAAAAAGAAATCTCACGGGAGTATTTTTTTTTTTTTCAGTACAAGAGTTTTATGTAGTCCCAGAAAGGAGGGTTTTCTACAATCTTGACCACAAGTATCCCTGTAGATGACATTTTAAGAAGTACTAAAACACTCTTTAAAAGCTAACCTAATAGTTTGTAGGATAGGCACAAACTTCTACTGCCATAGCCAAAACCATTTAACCTGCCCTCAACTTACCTACATGCAGTGTGTGGACGGTGAGTAAAGTATGTTCTCTTGAAGAAATATTGCACAAATATTCCCCGCTGTCTGAGGGACTAAGATCTGTCAAAGTCATAGAGAAGTCACTGTGGTTTATCGGCTCTTTGTTCCAAGAGAATCGGGGTTCATTGATTGTTGTATCTTGTGAGGAGCTCAGATAGCAAGCCAAGATGGAGGCAATACCACTTTTCTCTCTGGACCAAGTAACTACGAAGTCTTCATTTGGTAGAGGCAAGTTTCTGACACATGAAAGTGAAAGGTATTCATTTTGCCTTTTACAAAGGTCACCTAACAACAGAACAAGAAAGGAAACACCAATGGAGGTAAAATTGTCAAATGAATTTTTAAGTTACCCATAGTGGGGAATGAATACTATAATACTGGTATCTTTGGAAATATTGTTTTGAAAAGCAATTATATGTCTGTGCTGCAGAGTTTCATAAAAGGCAGTATTTATTGGCAGTATTCCAAAGTTCTCTCCCCAAAGTTAAAGTCTTTCAAGAAGGGGTAAGTCTGGGGTAGTTAGGGTGGTGATGTATGTTGGTATTAACTTCTACAACCTGACCGTAAGCATTCAGGAATGTTGCTACCTGTTACTAGACTTCTAACCTCCTCCTACTGACCCTCATCCCAAATGCTCCTGTCTCCCAGAACTCCCCTCTTGTAACTCTACCTATTCCCCAGTAGTCCCTTTTACTTTTATGACCTCAACCACTTCAGACTTATCTAGGCCATTCCCTTTCGTGCACATAGGTAGTATATTTCTAACAATGTGCAGGTTGTCTCCCAGTAGCGCTCTTTTATAAGAGGAACTCTGCTAGCTATTATCAGCTTGGCGGTCTAGCTCCAGCTCCATCATGTCCTTCCTGTTCTGTGTCTCTGCAGACTGAATTCTGTGGGCCGACACAGATTATTTCCCCGGCCCTGGACCAGGGGTGGCGAACCTACACTTGTGTGCTACACCAGGCTGTTTGTATCATTGAAAGCTCTAAAAGGTTCGTCATCACTGCCCTAGACCCACCTATTTCCAGCACACCCGCAGGGGAGAGATGCCAATACAAATACCTAAAATACAAATCCAGGCTCTCTCTGATGTTTCAGTCCTCCTTTGCCTCAGGATAGATTTCAATTTCCTTAGAAAGGCATAGAAGGTATTTCATTTGTTTTTTGCCTCCCTCTCTAGGTTTATCTCTTGATTTTTCTAATTTCATCCTCAACCACTTGTACTTCCGTAAATCCCAGAAAATCTTACTCTTGTGTGCTTTTGCACCTGGAATGCTGATGTTCTCCTGGAATCTCTTACTATCACAATTCTGACCTTACACAACACCCTTAAGTTCAGTAACCACTCCACTCATGCCCAAACATAGTGTGAACACAATTACTCCATTTATATGCTACCTTCTCAGTTCAGTCTTATTTTTATATGCTTGCACTGCATGCTGTGGATCCAGAAATGCACAAGCATCTATCTTCCTTAATTCACAATCTTAGCACACTAAATCTTAGAACGTAACAGAGTCTCAGTAAAACAAGAGTACTGAATTTAAGAAATTGTTGTTGCTTCAGGATACTTAATTCTGAATAAACATGAGAAATTATTCTCCAGAGAAAATATTTATAATTTAATATTAAAATTTGAGCCCTTTTCTGTTTCCATTGCTGCTGAGAACAGATGAATACTTGAATGTTCATGTCTTTAACTCTGGAATCACGTCAGGGCAGTGAATCGTTCACAGTTTCAGTGTTTTGTTGGTGAACATTTTGAGAATATGAAACCCTGGGGAAGGTAAGGCTAAAAAGAAAAGCTAACTTCCACTTTCCCCATGAAAGGGAGAGTTACAGAAAATTTTACCATGCTTCTAATAAGTATAAACCCTTGGAACCGGATAAGAAGGTATCAAATTAATTTTTCTTTCCCCTGATATTTTCTTAAACAGAAGCTTATGGATACAGAGATTGATCAGAGTTTAGTTTTGTTCAAGTAACTAAAAAGGAAGAGGGTAAAAATCTGATCATGCTGTGATAAAAGTGTTGGATAAAGGTAGTGAGCCAATGCAATGTTGAGAGACTAAACCACAAATAACAACAACAATTCTTTGACGTGCTGAAACACTTTCCTTCCTCCTCTGATCTCTCTAAAGGGCAACAGAGTTATAAAATCCCGATTGGAGGATGAACCATGGAGAAATACAGTAATATTCATGAACAGATTTGATACTTTCCATTTACAAATATTTTAATTCAACTCAAACACCTAGCAAGGTAAGAATTTCTTCCATTTTATCAAACGAGAAACAATGCTCAGAATTGAAAATGATTGCTTAAGATAATGCAGCCGGTAAGAATTAACGCTGTTGCAGATGAATTTTTTTCTTTCTCTCCCTTTCTTTCCTGTGGATGCCCTCCCCCGTAGCCCAACCCTCTGAAACAGCACTGCACACAGAAAGTCTTATGGAGCCTACCTTCATGCGTCCATCGCCCTGTCCATGTTTGCTTCAGCAGCGGATTTTCAACTGCACATTCATAAGACAAATTTGACCCTGTGATGTTCAGGGTACTGCTAACATTAAAAGGACCCAAATACCCCATTTCTTCTGTTTTGCTTTTGGAGATAAATGCAGTGTCCATTTTCCATGTGATGTATGGACGAGGATAAACACTTGGCACACTGCACACCAGGAAGGTGCTTGTGTTTCTCTTCTCGTACTTCATCACAGGTGTGAGGAAGGCTGTGCGGGAAAGAAGGGCATGAGGACGCCGGTCAGCATTAGTTTCTTCATAGGCCACCTGTGCAAAATTCTTCTTAATGCCCATGAACTGAAAAGCTAAGCTTTATGAACAAACCTGGCAGCTACAGAAAGGAAAACTAACCCACAACAGAAATTCCTTATATAATGTCATTATTTGGGAAGGATGAAAAAAAAGCTTGCATGGATATGAAGCAAATAGCAATCTCTGTTCTCTAGAAACTTAGGTAACAAATCTCCTGACCTTATTGAGCAAGAAAAAATGTGGTCAAAGTCTACAAATTAGAGCTCACGTGCCACTCTGAATGCCAGATGCTGACTCAGCCTATTTGAGTCTCTGCTTACACCTGATCCTTGGATTCTGAGCCCAGGTGCCAAGCAGATACATGAGGCAAGGGGAGGAGGAAGGAGGGTTAGATAAAACACTCAGAAAACATATCCCCAAACATGTAGCATATTGCAGGCATGCCTTGGAGATACAGTATTGCAAATTCAGGTCCAGAGAGTATTGCAAAAAAGCAAGTCATGTAATTTCTTTTTTTCATGTTACAGAGCGTATGAAAGCTATTTTATATACTTCATTAAGTGTTCAAAGATTAAGGTCTCAAAAAATTAATGTACAGGGGCTGGGGATTTAGCTCAGTGGTTAGAGTGCTTGCCTCACAAGCACAAGGCCCTGAGTTCGATCCCTAGCACACACACACAAAAAAATTAATGTACATACCTTAATTTAGAAATACTGCTAAAAATGGCTGCCAATTGTCTAGCCCTTAGCAAGCTGTAATCTTCGCTTGTGGAGGGCCTCACCTGGACACTGAAGGCTGCTGATCCGTGAGGGTGGTGGTGGCTGAAGGTTGGGGTGACTGTAGTTATTTCTTAAAATAAGACAACAGTGAAGTCTGCTGTATTGATTGACTCTTCCTTTCATGAAAAAGGTTTCTGTAGCACGTGATACAGTCTGACAGCATTTTACCCAGAGTAGAACTTCTTTCAAAATTGGTCAGTCCTCTGAAACCCTTCTGTTTCTTTATCACCTAGTTTCCTGTAATGCTCTGAAATAAATCCTTCATTGTCATGTCAGTAAATTCCATAGCATCTTCACTGGGAGTGAATTTCATTTCAGGAAAACACTTCTCTCATACAAGAGAGGTAATTCCCCGTTCATGAAAGTTTTATCATGAGAATGCAATAATTCAGTCACATCTTCAGGTTCCGTTTCAAGTTCTGGTTCCCTTGCTGTTTCTGCCAATCTGCAGTTACTTCTTCCACTGGAGCCTGGAAGCCCTCAAAGTCATCCAGAAGGGCTGGGACTAACTTCATCCAGACTCCTACCGATGTTGATATTTTGGTCTCCTCTCAGCACTACCAGAGATTGAACCCAGGCCCCACTGAGCTATCCACCAGCCAGTCTTCTTCTGAGGTAGAATGGTTTTCGGGGCCCAGGCCAGCCTTGAACTTATTACTTACCTGCCTCAGCCTTCCAGGTTCCTGGAACTAGAGGCTTGCTCCACCCTACCTGGCCATAAATGTTCTGAATGGCATCTAGAATGGTGACTCCTTTACAGAAGTTTTCAATTTCATTTTCCCAGACCCACTAGAGAAATCACTATCTATGGCAGCTGTAGCCTTATAAAATGAATTTCTTCAATAATAAGATTTGAAAGTTGAAATTACACCTTGATTCATGGACTGCCAAATGTGTATTGTGTTAGCAGGCATACAAATGACGCCAATCTCACTGGATGGCCCCCTCAGAGGTCTTTGGTGAGGAGGTACATCGTTACTGAGCAGTTATGTTTTGAAAGGAATCTTTTTTCCCCCTCTGAGCAGAATTACTCAATAGTGGGCTTTAAATATTCAGTACACCATATAAAGAGATAGCTGTCACCCCAGTTTGGTTGTTCCGTTTGTAGAGTACAGGAAAGTAGATTTAGTATGAATTTTAAGGATTCCAGAATTTTTGGAACGGGAAATGGGCACTGGCTTCAACTTCAAATGCTCAGCTTCATTAGTACCTAACAAGAGAGTCAGTCTGTCCTTTGAAGCTTTGAAGCCAGACATTGACTTCTCCCAGTTCTTGGATGGCATCTTCCTCCAACAGAAGGCCATTTTGCTTACATCAAAAATGTGCTAAGTGCAGCCACCTTCATCATTTATCTTAGCTGGATCTCCCAGATAACTTGCTGTAGTTTCTGCATCAGTACTTGCTGCTTCCCTTTGTACGTTTGTGTTATGAAGACAGATTCTTCCCTAACCCTCATGAATAATCTGTGCTACCTTCAGATTTTTCTCATGCAGCTTCCTCATCTCCCTCAGCCTTCATAAAACTGAAGCGTTAGGCCTTGCTCAGATTAGTCTTTGATTTAAGGGAAGGTCATAGCCAGTTTAAGCTTCTGTCTAGACCACTAAAACTGTCTCCATGCCACTGCAATAGCACTTTTAATTTCCCTTGAGAACTTTTTTCTGTAGCCACAGTTCAGCTGTTTGGCAAAGAGGTCTATCTTTTGGCCTGTCTTGGCTCCTAACACGCCTCCCTCACTAATTATTTGTAGCTAAAGGCTTCCAGGAGCCATGCCACTTTGTCTTTTACTAGAAGACTTCTAGGCCATTGTGGGGCTCTCAGCTGGTGTAATTTTGAGACTGCTGTGTCTCAGGGAATAGGGAGGTCCAAGAAGGGGGAGAGAACTGGAACCAGCCAGTGAATGGGACAATCAGAACACAATTTACTGGCTAAATTCACTGTCTTACAGGTTCGTAGCACCTCAAAACAATTACAAGCTTCAAAAATCACTCATAACAGACTGCAACAGATATTAATAATTATGGAAAGGCTTTAAATATTATGAAAATTACCAAAATTACCAAATTGCCACAAAGACATGAAGTGAGCACACACTGTAGGAGAAATGGTGGGTATGGATTTCATCAATACAAGGTTGCCACAAACTTTCAGTTTGTGAAAAGCGTATCTGCAAAATGCAATGAAGTAAAGCACAGTGTCTTGTGCTATGCCTGTACTACATTGTATTTGTGATCAGCAGCCTGATCATTAATGGACCACATTGCCAAGAATGTGGTATTTTGAATATTAGAAATAAGCCATGAAGCTCTGTTTCAATTACTTTTTTCAATTTAATTGAATGGTTGAGTCAGTGTTACCAAAAAATTTGGCAGCAGTTAAAATAGTAACTATCTAGCATAAATATAGTTATATGATTATATAAGGTTACTACAGAGATGAGGTTACTACAGAGTTCTATGTGGTTATATATAACCATATGGTTACTAGAGTTATATATGATTATATATGGTTACTACAGAGATGATTACTACATATATGGTTATTCCAGAGATGAGGAAAGTATATAATTAAAAGTAACTTCATTTTTATTACAGTAACAAGCAATTTAAATAAAAATTCAACATTTTTAGTCATATTGGCAGAATGTTTTAAGATCAATAACATTCAGTGCGAATGTTCTTATGATGGTAGGATTTAAAAATGCTACTTCTGGTAATTTTATTTCATATGAAGATATTCATCACAATATTTTTTGTAATGAAAAACACTGGAAATGCATGAAACACTGGAAGTGCATGAATGCATGTATATTCATTACGTAAATGTATTTATATTATATTCATGCTGTGAGATACTGTGCGTTAAAGACAATGAGGTAGATATGTAGGAACCGACTTGTTTCAGAAGAACACCAAATGCTATCATTAAGTTTTATGAAATCTTACATGCACACTTACCTCCCACCTTTAGCACCACTTTCTTTGCTATCTGTCTATTTGCTGTTCCCACATAGCAGACATAAATTCCTTCATCCAGAAGACTTAATCTTCTGAAATATAGAGAAGCATTCCCATTTTGAATCTTGCTATGGAAGAGAGATGTCCTGTTTGCAAATTTGGGATCTTGTTTCTCCAAATGGTCATTGCCTTTGTAGAAACTGTGAACATTGTCGTTATCTTGATTCTTCCAGTGAATTACAACATCAGGCTCATTGTCAAATGAGCAAGGGAGAATTATATCTTCTTCACATCTTCCAGTGACAATTTGATCACTCATACTACTAAGGTGATTGAAGAAAACTGAAAAGAATGTATCTAAAATCAAGAGCAGAAATGTTAAGAAGAGAATAATTAGTGATGGGTCCTTCTTGAGAATTATATCACAATTACCTAAAGGAACCTTTCTAGTTGAGCATTGACAGCTTTGGCTTTCTAATTATTGGAGATAAGCCGTACAGCTCTGTGTTTGAGTTTCTTCCATTTTAACTGAGTATCTGTTGGATTCAATGTAACTGTGAGAAATGGCAACAGTCCAAAGCATAGATACACTAGCTTGCTACCACTTGATCAGTAGTTTTCTCTCTCTTCCAATCCTGGCATGCTGCAGTACTGGAAAATATATATCTTATATATATAAGATTCCTATTGGTTTTCAGTCCCAGAGAACATTCATTTTATACCTATTATAACAATAACTAGTTTATCCAGTTAGCTATAGCCAGAAGGCCCCATAAGAATGGAACAAACTTAGCTGGATGGGGTCAGAAAATATTTGGTCAGGAAATATATGTGGGGTAAAATGCTAGGTTCAGTAATCGTTTAGAAATATCTAGATGCTAGTTTCAAGCAGAGGAATATATGGGCAGAAGTAGTCCAAAAGAAAAAATGAATTTAGGACCACTCACTAGATATCCTGAGTCAGTCAAAGCAAGAGTTAAAAGAATATCACTCTGGACATAAACGTGGAATTCCAATCCTCTTGATTTAAGTGCTTTTGTTGTTATTTTACTGTCAATTTCAGAAGTTGATTTCAAAAAGCAAATGAATTCAACATGATTAGAGTTTTTGCAAAGAAAACATACCTTCTTTGAACAATTCAGAAAATACTTTAAGTAGATATTTTGTTTCTCTCTGGACTCTAAGAAATTAAGGTGGGAAAGGGCCTTGTTTTTAGAAAAATGAGTAAACTCGGGACTTTGGCCACAGCCAACCAAGACAGAAGAACAGGATGTTCACGGCGGCTCTGCCAGAATCTTTTACCTCTGCCTGCTCCACTGGGGCCCTTTCCATGCTGCCATGCCTCTCCTCTCTTCTGCAGAGAGATTTAGTTTCTCTGCAGAGATCTAAAAGGATGTGTATTTCGATGAGATAAATACATCGAAAGATGAGGAAGAAAGCAAGGATTATTGACCTCCCTAACTGTCTACCATACCCCTCTAGTATTTCTTTGGATTATTAAAAATGCCAATCACAGGATTTAACAAAGCTGATAATATTGCTGAGTACCAAGTTTCCACTTTAAAAATTCAAACTTGCCATTCTTGTGATTTTATTTCTTATAGCAAATAACAGAATAAAACAACCCTTAATCAGAGTGAACGGAAGAAAATATAATTTCTAATCTTTATGCAGACTTCCAGTCTGTTCTCTGTTTCTCATGAACTTATCATTTAGAAAGTTCACGATGTTATAGCTACAGAGAAATACAGTTGGGTATCTCTTATCTGAAATGCTTGGACCTAGAAGTATTTTGCGTTTCATACATACTCAGGAATGTGGCCCAAGACTAAATCTAAGCATAAGATCATTTATATTTCATATACACTGTATACACATAGTTTGAAGGTAACTCTGTACAGTATTTCTAATGCTCTTGCATTTTGACCGTAATCTGTCACATGAAGTCAGGTGGGGAACTTTCCCCTGGTACCATCATGTTAGCACTCAAAAATTTCTGCAGTTTGGGACATTTTGGGTTTTGGATTGCAGATGTGCCGACTGTAGTCACTTTGTATTTTATGTTCTTGTTCCTGTCTAACGATACAAATAAGTAACTCTTGTATTATAAAAGAAGTTACCTTGCGATCCACAGAGAGACCACATGAGGATGAGGAGGAAACACAGCACTGCTCGCACCTTCATGTCTTGTGGAGGTCATAGTATACTGTCAAAAGAAGAAAACGATGCACGTTATGGATTTTAAATGTAAAAGGAAATGAAAAAGATTTATAGCGTCTGAGTCTAGGGGATTAAACTATTGTACACTCACGCAAATAATTATTCTGTAGTCATTAAACATGATATTGTAAAAGTTCATTGGCGTGGAAGTTCTTGTTATAGGAGAGAAATCAGATTATATACAATTTTAAACAGCACAGTCTTTTTGGCAAAGGAACACATCTTTTTTTCATATGGGAAACTAACAGGATCTGTCACTAAATACACACTAAGACGTTAACTCTGAAGAGCAGGTTTCACATCTGAAGCAGGGCCTGCTATATAGGTGCAGAAAAGTGGCTGTTGAATAAATGCATTTGGCATTTACTTACCAGTGGTTCTCTGAATCATAGTTTTTATTATTTATCCAGTATTCTGCAATGGATGTACATTGCTTTTATGGCAAAATATACTAAAAACTAATTGAAGTGCCAATGATGTTAGCTATGGTGTTATTTATAATCGCAATTAAAAAAAACAACTGTAACCTTGAAACATACTCCTAAATAAGCAGGACTGGCGCAAACCCTAAGGCTAAGGTCGTGGTTTACAAAAAGCTTTTCAGAAGTAGGGGTGGGGGAGGAGAGAGGGGAGAGAGAATATTGCAAAACAGAAAAAAAATATCATGTAGTTTCAAGTAAAATGTAATTTTTTTCTTGGATGATGGGATTATAATTAATTTGTAACTCTTCAAGAAATAGCTTTTTTTTTTTAAAGGATACCATATAATTTGTTTGAAAAAATCCCTAAAAAAGATTTTAAAGAAATCACTTGGCAGCTCTAGTACTGAAAAAATACGTTCTAAATTCAATGTGAGATGTGAGATTGTAGAATGTTTAAAATATCCTAAAAGGTAAGATTAGACTCCTTCATCAAAACAAAACCTGGTAGATTAATAATTTATTATTTTTACATTTTAAATACCAGAAGAAAATAATTGAATATACAAATTTAAAAGAGGATCTTTTCAACAAGACTATCTTATAGTCTTATATAAATATTGGAAATCATCAAAACAAATTAAATATAAGAATGGAAAAGTTACCACTGTACTAGTTTCCATCTATCTCACAGCAATAGCTAAAATGTTTGGTAAAGTGAAAACTATTGTAAAATGGTATTCGTTATCAAAATAATGTTTATACCTCTTCCCATAAATGTACTTTCATGTATAATGGATGAAAGGGTATGTGTCACAATGATTATTTCTGCATCCAAGATTAGACGTAATTGGTAAACTCATTTTTCTACTATGAAAATATGCAAACATTTAACAATACTCTTGATTTTTATAGGCCACATAAAGAACTAAAATTTAATCTCAGCCTTTTTGCAAGAAAAAAATTAACTGATATCTACCTTGTTTAATGTAACTTTGGGGCATTCCTTGCCCACTGACTGCTTATACATAGGTTCACATCACCACTCCCCACCAGGACTTCAACATTTGCTACCTTCTCTCGAAACTTCCAGCATCCCCTTTTCAAATTTCCCTTTCCACTGATGGTCTTGCTTCATTAGTTTTGATTAGTTATGAATGCTGTTTCATTCTCCTAACATAGTTCAACCAGCCTAGTGACAGTGCTGTCCACTCGTTATGTCTCCTGTTATGCTCTTACCCTTCACTGAGCTCTGCAGCTCCCACATTTTTGAACTCAAGAAATATGCCTCCACTATTAACACCTTCTCTCACTTCATCAAGTTCTGCCTCTACTAGATCAGTTCCATAACTATGAATGCTCCAGTATTGCACATTTTAAGAATACAAGAAAAAACACCTCAAATTCCCCTTCGATTCTTGATTTTCTATATACCTATTTCTAAGCTCTGTTATTCTAAAAATAACCATCCCCATTTTCCCTTTACAATCTTTCCTCAACCCATTTAAGGCTCCTGTTTTTATCACATACTAAAATCTGCCCTTGTCGTTGCCACCAAGAATCTCCACATTGCTGAAACCGTGGATATCATTTGTCATCTTAACCACACAGTGACACTCAGCACATTCGACTGCTAATTTCCTCTTGTAAAATTCTGCTCTTGGTTTTTGGAACACCACGTTCCTCAAGTTGTCTGTTTTCACAGTGTTCTTCCGTACTCTATGACCGGTTCCCTTTTGCTTGCCCCGTACACGAATAAGGACTATGCCCAGGCCTTCCTCCCGCCATGAGTCCTTCTGTATGCCACATGTAAACCCAGGATTCTCAGTCTCAGGGGTTGTATGTATGTTCCACTGTTCATTTGGTTCGCATTGTCCTATATACATTATGAATTTAACAAGAGCCCTAATTTCTGCTTCATTCCCTTCCCATTGCTCTGTGCCCCACCCCAAACAAAGCAAGACAACAGGAAGTTCCATTTCCTCCTGGAACTGGGGCCAGATTCTTCCAGTTCAGGCTAGAAAATAAATCTTAATTCTCCCATTCTCTACATGGCCCATAAGTACTCCATTAACTCATCATTCATTTATCTGCTTCTTTCCAGCCTCACTGCTGCCCTGCTGCCCCAAGGTAATGGTCAGTCCTTACATGGGGAGCTAAAAGTAGGCGTCTGGCTGGTTACTTTCTGCTCTTGCCTCTTTATAATGCACTGTCAGCATCACTGTCAAGAGCTGTATTTTTAAAACATATAAGTCATTCTAATATCCTATAATCCCTGCAGTGGTCTCCCGCCACACTCAGAAAGATCTAAATTTTCAGCTCTAGCCTACCAAGCTTTGCAGACCAGCTCCTGATCCTGCCTGCTTCTTCAGCCTCCCTCACAGCGTCCTACAACGTACATTCCCAAAGATCCAGGTATACATGTGCTCCAATTCAAGGGTCGGCCTGAGCTGAAAACTGAGTCCTTGAGACTGTTTTGAATAAAATGACAAATTACAGTAACCCACTTAGCATCTAAGATAAAGCACTATGAATAAAAAAAATATATACTCAACCTCTTCTACACAAAGGCTTGATTTAGCACTGTTGGAATAATTTCAGCATTCAGCTAAGTGAGGCAGTTAATGAGTATTTGGCCCTATTTTTATGCCTCAGTTTTATTTTTAGACATTTATATTTTTCCCTCAAAGCAGCAGAAAGCTTCCACCTTGGATTACACTGAAGTTATCCAAGTTGCAATCAGCATGCTTACAAAAGGGTTCAAATGTTAGAAGCATCTTGTTCTGGTACGTTTTGGCTAGATCCCAGATGTGAGGGAGAAAGGCAAAGAGAGGCTGCCTCTGTAATGAGCATGACAAGAAGAAATCCAGATGCTAAAACTAATCAGACAGGAAAAGAAAAAAAAAAAAATTGAGGCGATTTCTACAAGCGTAAAAGAAGAGGAACCAAACAGTTATTCCTACACCCAGCTTAATAGCTACAGACCAAACTGACAGGAGCCATCAGCACTAATTGTGAGAATAATGACATACGACCCTTGTAGTTGAGTCAGATTTTCAAGCAGGCACACTAGATACTCAAGGCTAGTTCTGGCCTCGTAACTTCTGGTCTCCATCGGGCCAAGGCACAGAATAAGTCAGTGCTCTTTCTGAAAAGAATATTTCACAATACTCACACATCGTGAGCGCTCTGAATTCCTTTGAGGAAAAGCAGATCACAGGGTGCTGTATTCTTTGCATTGTTTTTAAATTCATTCCTCTCAACAGTATTTATGGCACTGTGCCAATTTGTGAAAGAAACGGGAACAGAAGGAAAACTCTGTTAGCATCCTGGGGATTTCTCCTTATGATCCACTTAGATTTTAATAGGATTGACTTTGTTTAGACAGCAGAAGACCGACACAGTGATATTAGGATTACTTTCTCTCTACTCAAAATCTCTCTGATGTTTTACAGTGAAATTCCACCTCGGAGGAATCACATATTGGATAGAAACATTTTATCTCCAGGGGGTACTGCCTTTGTCTTAGGCTGTGTTCAGTGTAGCGTCTTTTGTTCGTTTGTTTTCTTTTGGAAACCAGGCTGAGTATGTGCTGATGCATTTTTGAGGAAGTCCAGAGATACAACTGGAGTTCAGTAACAGTGAAAAAATGGAGGCGTTAAACAAGGAAGGATGGAAAGGAGATAAAAGGCTGTGGCTGCCTTGCTGGCCACAAACACAGAACATAAAACAGCCACTTGCTCAGTCACAAGCTCCGAGAACCACAACGTCTCAAAACAATCCATCAGAGAAGGAGACCTGAAGGAATTACCGACAGCTTTCCCCCACTGGTCAGTCTTCCCATGGCCAGAGTAACTCCATTTTCTTCCTTGCTGTGCACCTGGCCCCACGGGACAGCCGTTATTTAAGCCAGATGCCACACTCCAGTGGACGGCATTTTAACTCTATGGCACTTTTATTTGAATCTATAAATAAAGAGCAGGGGAAAACCACAGTCTCTGAGTTTCCTTAGGAAGCTACAAAGGAGTACATGTTGAAACTGCCCTCCCCAGGGGAGTCGAAGTCACTGGTGACTGCGGCAATGACACGGGCCAGGCTTTCTTCCCCCCTCTCTCTACCACCGGCTGAGGACCCAGGAGACAACGAAGGCCGAGAAAATCTAGGGTGCTTCATAAATTGGGTCCAATAAAAGTAGCTGTTTTTAAAATGTCACTCATTTAATGTTTTTGTTGTTGTTGCCATATCTTGAATTTATTACACCTACCACTTTATGCTCCCTTGGTGGGACTTGTCATAGAAAATTATGGGATACTTTGAAGGGGGAAAAGAGGGAAATAGGTTATTGAGGGCCCCGTCTAGCACATCTTCTGAATGTTCTCCACCTTTCATCTTTTTTTTTTATTTATTTTTTGATAGTTTCCTAATTAGCAGATAGTTAATCGCCTGCCTGGGTGCCCTGCAATTACTTTAGTCGTTTCAGTTTTCATGCACTTGCTGTTAAGCTGCCACTGCCCGCTCACATGTCTGCAGCCCTCCTCGGAGGAATATGCTCGAGTGATGGAAGCTACAGTTCTAGGAGTTACTCTCCTTCACTACTGCCTGCCACAGTGGTGGCTCCAGGGCAAGATATAGTTTGTGATGTAAAGCCCCCTGAATTCAAGTCACATCCTTGTTTAAATTCTTTCTCTGTCGTATCCTGCTGCCCACACTTCTTTACAGGTATCTTACAGTTAATGAGATCACTCCCATCATTTCCCGAAGATTCCCGCACCAGCTGGGGCCAGCCCCTAAAAGTACAGCCCAAGACAAAACTCTTGTACAGGAAACCACATTGCACAGGAGGGTCCAGGCATCCCATGACCATTTTCCAGCTCAGATTCTAATCATTAAATGCTGCTTTTTAAAAAAAAAAAAAAGAAAGAAAGAAAGAAAGAAAGAAAGAAAGAAAGAAAGAAAGAAAGAAAGAAAGAAAAAGAAAAAGAGAAAATATCTGGGCAGAATAGGTTTTGTGTTTTGTTTTTAGCAAGACTGTTGCACGGCCAAAGAAAAAGGAAAAGAAAAATCACCAGAAAAAAGAAAGTGCCAGGGTTAACAAACCAGAGAGCAGGCACTTCATCAAGCACATAAAAGCAGTGAACAACTGAACAAGACTCCGTTAAGAAAAGTAAATGCTGAGCATGTGCAGATACAAGGCCATTTTCTGGTTTAGAAAATAGTCACCTATCCCTCTACAAAACATGTTAATAGCACCCCTGGCACAAAACACGTCTGTGGGACCCAGTGTGCTCTTTCTGTACACTCCTACTCTCATCAGTTCAGTGTGTTATCGTCATTAAATAATTCACCAAAATGTATGTTAACCAATAAAGTAGAAGGACAAGAACAAACTTGGTGTTTCTGCAACAATCAAGTTGAATAAGATGAATGTTCTGGAATGGCTAAATGAAAGCCACTAGAAAAGAAGGGGAAATTTTGCTATTAGATTTGTTATGAGAGAGATAATGGTGAAAGATTGAAAAAAATTCTAAGTCCAGAAGGAGTTGGACTCTTCTGTGATAATTTGAATGCAAACCTTTCTGGGCATTTTCAAGAAGAAAAACTAGAAATAATAGGTAGTACGTTATCTGGATTCAGATAGTACAAAAACATAGCATAGGAAGAAACAAAGAACAACTCCATACCCAGAACAAGACCTTGAAACTTAGAAAATAGATGGACATTTATGTTTTAAGTTTATAAATACTTAATTTAAAAAACAACTAGACTGATTGTGTCCTATGTAAGGATTTCAACTGAAGCAATGAAAGGTCTGATAATAATGCAGTGAACTCTCACCGTGGATAATGTGAGACAACTTTCTGTAACACAGAGAAGGGTCGGTGGTACCTGGAGGTCAGAGAATCTGGGCCACATCGAGATAGGAAGCTCCCTTCCTATGTTAACTTAGGTTTATCACCTAAATCTGACATTCCATCCTGTGCTGGTTAGGCTTGTTGCATTTAAATATGTCTATTGAATGGAAGTGATATATCTATTTCTCATTCCCAGGGATGAGATTAATCATTTAAATCCAATCCTGTGTCATCTTTTCAAATCCAGAAATAACTCCTCCTTATATCTGCATATCAAGGTTTTAGAAACGGTGACCCATAACTGAATATTAGAATCAAGGATTTAGAGTGGAGAATAGGGGAAAAAAAATCTTTACAAAGTTCAATTCCAGCTGCATATACCACTTGGAGCTTCTATGAAGTAATGCTTTATAAATGGGACACTTTTTGGAAAGTACTTGTGGCAAGTACATGTGAATTAGTGGCTCTCTGTCCTCAGAATTTAAAGCTGTTGCTAACCTAAATGCCTGATACATAAGAAAAGAAAAATTGCTGTCCCAGCTCAGTGAGTCCTTTCCAAAGTAGAGAGGCTATCGTGTTTGCTTTGTACCAGTGAGGTTTCCATATAGCTCAGGGTCAATTCTGCCAAATAACTTTCACTTACAAAGTTTCATTGCTCCAGCTCTGTGTCCTCCCACAAACCGTTCTTAAGTTAGAGTCAGAAAACCTTAAAGTTCTGAGAAACAAGAGAAAATGAAATACTTCCAATTTATCTTGACCTCTTAGGAAACTGGACTGTTTCTTTGAATGATACTCCACACTAGCATCCAGCAAGCATCCCATCTTTTCTGTCATTAAAAATATACAATCTGAACATCACCTGTGGATCATAAACTGTACAGGAATGAGTCAGACAGTCTTTAATCTCAAAAAGCTCCGTCTAGTACCAAATGGTAGATAGATTACATAAACAAATCATAATTTTGCCATACAAGCAGCAATCACGACTCCCAGCAGGTGCTATCGAAGGGAAGAGAAGAAAAACAAAACAAAAAACAAAACAAAACAAACAAACAAAAAAAACCACTGGAGCCTCCTGGGCTGTAGTAAAGCTTCTCAAAGCATCAGCTTTGGAGGAGGAGAAACTGGTCCATAAGGAGGAATAGAGGAACATGGAGGAGGGTAGATAATCCAGACAGACAACAGAACAGAGGTGCGGCAGCAAGAGAACATAAATCCTATTTGATGATTAAACCAAGCAGGCCACGTGGAAGAGAACATGCTGGAAAGATGTGTAAGGGACAGGTCAGCATCATACTACGTTTTAGAAAGATCATACTTGCGAGAGTATAGTGGTTAAATACAAAAAGACGGCCTGTAAGGATCAGCTAAGAATGCAACCGGAAACGATTAAAAAGCAAACTTAATCATGTAAAATGAATAAAATGTGAATGAACGATGTGGCAACACTCAAACCATTTCCCTACTTTCTCTCTGATAGAACGCCTCCTCCGCCCAGCCCTGTGCAGTATGTCACCACCTCTTACTAAACAGGGAATTGAAGAAGGGTTCGGAAAATGTAAATGAATGACCATGACTGGTTCAGGCTTGGAGTGGGGGAGTCCCCTACATGTAGGAAAGATGGTTGAAAGAAGTGACCACTTTAGGGCTTTGGGGATTTAGCTCAGTGGTAGAGCACTTGCCTGGCAAGTGCAAGGTCCTGAGTTCAATCTCCAGCCACTCCCTACCCCACTTGTCCCCACCCCCCCAAAAAAAAGAGAGAGAGAAGTGACCATTGTGAAGCTGCAGCTGCCCTGGACCTGGGGCCAGAGGTCAAGCCACTCAGAACATCTTAACTTCTTGGAGTTGAAAGCATACTGACTAACCATGTTTACAGGACTCTTGATGTTACTCTCCAGTTACAATATTTATATGTCCTACTTCTGATCCTGTTCCAAGGGAAAGAGGAAAGTGTGGCCAGCCTCTTGTGCTGCTTCCTCTCCAAAATAAACTACTGAAATCAAACTGAGGAAAAAAAAACCTATTTGGACACTGTTTTGGACAATGAGATACAATGAGGTCTACTGGGAAGAGTCTGTGAAAACTTGTTTCCTTATAAATGAGATTGGTGCAAGAGCAGGACTTGATTTGAAACCCCTTTTTCTATACTTTCTGAGCAATATTTGATGTTGAGCGCTACAACAGCCATATTACAGATGTGAGAAAACAAGTATGAGAATTAAAAAGGCAGAAGACGAAGAAGGATAGAGCAGAACTATGGAAA
The DNA here is from genome assembly GCA_004026905.1 of Hystrix cristata. Lineage (NCBI taxonomy): Eukaryota > Metazoa > Chordata > Mammalia > Rodentia > Hystricidae > Hystrix > Hystrix cristata. Next base: position 2,460 of record PVJO010011861.1, on the reverse strand, counting down.
GAATCTGATTCTATGATGACACTGCTGACTCCGTTCTTTCTACCTGTTCTAGATCCCCTATCGCTAGAGTATTAATAAAATGATACATTTACACAGTTTTGAATCAGGATTTCATATGTCCCCAAACATCCCAAAGTGAAACAAAATGAAAATAGCTGATGAGAAGAATAGCTGATAAAGAGCTACTGACATAGGAACTGGGTTCTGTTTTTATCTATGTAAACAAATCACTGAAAATAGTAATCTTTTACCACAACAAAATGCTGAAAGAAAGCACACTACCTTTTAAGAGAGTAAAGTAAGAGACATGCAGGTGCTTGGTAATAGTAGCAAAAAGACTTAATTTTGAGCTACAACAAACATTACTTATGAGTCATTGGAATTTTGTAGTTAAATTTAATGTGCCTTATGTTTTCTATAGGAGGTTTCTAACAATAAAACCTCATTAACCTTAAAATTCCTGTTTTCTTTGACTGTCAACATTAAAAGGAAAATACTGACTTTAAAGGAAAGTATCATTTTGCAAATATAGAGGGTTTCTTTTACAAAACAATAAGAGCATTTGGCTAGTTATTTGACTCTCCAGGGCCCCTGTTTCCATTTTTTTTTAAACCAAACAAAATCATATAAACACAAATCCCTGTTTTCAAGGTGATTTAAAAGTTAAGCCTATAAAGCAGTAACATCATAGCATATAGTTGAGACTTGAATACTTTCGCATAGAATGAATTTCACATAACATAATTATCTGTATTTAAATACTATAAATTTATTACATTTATAAAATTAAATCTACAGCAAGGACAATATAAAAGCTTTAAATCCATGTAGAGACACTCACATGCAGAGAACCCGAGTTTCACATACTTGGACATACAAGTATGTTGGTCCATTCATATAAATCAAGCTGCTCATATATACCAGGTAGGTCAAACTCTGGTCAGTTGTATTTGTTTGTGAAGTTGGAAATTCTGCGGAATTTTCTGGATTTAGTAAAGGCACTGTCAAAGCCATCTATAACAAACCAACGGCCAACATCACACTAAATGGTCAGAAACTTGAAGCTTTGACACTAAAATCTGGAACAAGACAAGGCTGTCCACTATCACCACTATTATTCAATATAGTTCTAGAAACATTAGCCAGAGCAATCGGGCAAGAGAAAGAAATAAAAGGGATAAAGATAGGAAAGGAAGAAGCTAAACTATCATTATTTGCAGATGACATGATACTCTACATAGAAGACCCCAAGAATTCCACCAAAAACTTGTAGATTTAATAACTAAATTCAGTTGCATCGCTGCATACAAAGTTAACACCCAAAAGTCAATAGCATTCCTATATTCCAATAACAAACTCACTGGGAAAGAAATAACAGAAGTTATTCCTTTCACAATTGCATCAAAAAAAAATGAAATACTTAGGAATCTATCTAACAAAACAAGTAAAAGATCTTTTCATTGAAAACTACAGTACTCTAAAAAAGGAAATTGAAAGAGATTTCAGACAATGGAAAGATATATCATGTTCGTGGGTAGGAAGAACCAACAGTGAAAATGGCCATACTTCCTAAATTACTATACAGATTTAATGCAATTCCAGTCAAAATTCCAATAACATACTTCACAGAATTAGAAAAGGCAATCATGAAATTTATCTGGAACCAGAAGAGACCAAGAATAGCAAAAACAATTCTGGGCAACAGGAATAAGGCAGGGGGCATCACAGTCCCTGACTTGAAATTGTATTATAAAGCTTCTGTGATAAAAACAGCATGGCACTGGCATGAAGACAGACCCGAGGACCAGTGGAGCAGGCTAGAAGATGCAGAAATAACTCCAGGCACACTCAAATATCTCATCTTCGACAAAGGAACCAAACACCCTCACTGGAAGAAAGATAGCCTCTTTGATAAATGGTGCTGGAAAAATTGGCTTACCACATGCCGAAAACTAAAACTAGATACATGTCTCTCACCATGTACTAAACTAAGATCGAAGTGGATCAAAGATCTAAACATAAAAACAGAAACAATAAATCTCCTAGAGAATAAAATAGGAAGAATTCTTGAAGACATAGGGGTTGGAAAAAAATTTATGAATAAAACTCAGACTGCACGGGAAACAATTCAAAGAACTGATGCTTGGGACCACATCCTATTAAGAGGCTTTTGCATGGCAAAAGAAATTACTAATGGAGTAGGGCAAAAAATCACAAACTGGGAGAAAATTTTTACCAGCTGTCCCTCGGACAAAGGTCTAACATCCAGAATATATAAAGAACTCAAAAAGATCAAACGCCCCAAATTTAAAGACCCTATCCAAAAATGGGCATCTGAAATGAATAAACATTTCTCAGATGAAGAAATAAAAATAGCAAATAAATATATGAAAAAATGTTCAACATCATTGGTCATTCGAGAGATGCAGATCAAAACAACACTAAGATACCATCTCACTC
>PVJO010011860.1:0-57947 GCA_004026905.1 Hystrix cristata | reverse complement strand
AAGATTAAAAATTATCTGATACATTTATACTGCTTAAACAACAAACAATTCATGCCATTCAGAGAAAATTACACCTGTCTTCATAATAGGAGGGCTAGGTCTATGCATAATTCAGATTATGGACTTGATGCTGTCACTTAATGCCCAATGCATATATTGGAAGTTTTCACATGGAGCCAAAAGGAGTAAGAAAGTTTCATATTCAATCCTTATATTCAATAAGGAGACTGTTATTAACAACTAAGCACTCACCCCTAAACTTCTTCCTCTCCTTAAATATTATTTTGACACATAAATGCACCGTACCTTCCTTTATTTGTTAGAGTGTGAAAATTATACTCCCAGGAACAATCTTTCAAATGTTATCAGTGATTGAAAACAAGAGTTATAATGCGACTCGATTTTCAATCTTCAGTCTAGCATTTGCATTTTTGAATGCTATAATTATGAAACCATTGTGGGTATATTTTTATAACACATTGTGAGAGAAGGTCATATTCCAACTAATCCAAGTAAAGATTATTCCCCATTATAGTCCCTTAAAATATGAAGTTTCTTTTTTTTTTTTAATTTTCAAAGTATTTCAATTTGGAGTTTAGGTAAAAAGAAAATAACAAGGTTTTAGAAAAAAAAAAAAACTCCATCCACTGAGAGTAGCCAGTTACATTTCTGTATTGCAATTACTAATATATTGCACCGTATCTTTCTTCCTTTAGGAACGTGTTTAGCATGGAAGAGACAGGAGATACAGTAGTGAGCTAATGGTCTCAACACACAGCCATCAAGAGCGTGAGGTGTGCACACCACTGTAGTGATAAGCTGTGGTATCCAGCACTTTATCCATTAAACATTTTAAGCAGGACATTTTTGATTTTCCTATTTCAAATGTTGAATCTAGGAACAAGCAATGTCACATGGGAAGTGTAGTGGGACTACAGTAGGTTTGCTAAGAACTGTCATTTCGTGTGCCGGCAATTGTAGGGAGAGTGTTAAGGTGAGTGACTTTTTTCTCATTAGATTTCCTTAGGAAATAATCATCTGTAGTGTCCTGTTTTTAAAAGGGGGATTCAAAGACAAAGTTAATAGCGAAACCATCTGGTACAGGATGGATTAACTCGCAGGCAGGGTTTTAATTCCCATGTGCCTAAATGTCTGAAAACAATGTGATGCTTTTGGTGTCCACCTCTTAAGTTTTCTTTTTCTTTTCTTTTTTTTTTTTTTCTTTGATAACATTCTGAGGGGAAGAATAAGAAGCCAAGTAATTTAAAAGAAAGATGGAAAAAAAGAAATTACACATTTACTGCATAATATTTCTGTGTGTTAGATTATTGTGACACATATTCAGAAGTTTCACTTTTAAGGTTCCCTTTCAACTGCATTTTTATTGGTACATGTTTGCATACATAATGGTTACATTCCTCATCTCTTATTGTGCCTACAATATTTATACCCTGACAATTTTTGAGGATCGTTAAAAATTTGCGTGTGCTCTTTTGGTCTGTCTTGTGTTTGATCTCTCTTGCACTAATATGGTTTTAACTGCTTCCAAACTCGTATTAATAATAAACATATGAGGCATGTGACAGGACCAAAAGAACCCCAAAACTGAAGGAGAACATGGGTTCCAGTTCTACCTCTGTAACAGAAACACCCATCGCTTCCCTCCTTCTGCTACAGATAGCCTCTCCGGCTTCTCCCAAGCACACTCGGTCTTTTCTCTCCTCCCAGCTGTCCTCATAAGGACGTCACATGTGCAAAGCCAGCACCCTGAGCGTCTCCAGTTAGACTGTGCCATCTGGAGTCATTAAGAACGAGGAAACAGCGCTCATCCGAGAGCGCAATCAGACACTTTATGCTGCTGCAGCTGTCATCTCAGTTTGGTGGCTTCCTGCCATCATGGCTGCAGGGGCTAATTTTGGCTCTGGGAAGACTGGCATCCCTAGAAGACGACAGCATCCCTCACACACAGCCCCACCCTACCCTCATCCTTTGCTCTGGACAGCTGGTTCCTCCACTTGGCAGATGGAGTAACGTCATGATGAAGTCTAAGCCATCAACGGTGTCTCTCAGTTTAAGAGGTATGGCTCTTTAAATTTAGGAAACCTGACCAAAAGCTACTTGATTTCTTTAGTCCTTGTCTTATTAAGGAACAACACCCATTGTTGAATTACAGAGATCCTAAGATTCCATGTGTGTATGGACCATTCCCGTGACAAGACTTCAGTTCTCTGCCATTCTCCCAGAACCAGGGATTCTGGCTTGAGCTGTGGGGTGACCTGCTCTGGTGTCTAAGAATTTGATTTCCTGAATGCCAGGGTTTTCTTAAATATGTGGAGTTGAGAAGAGAAAGCAGGTATGAAAGAAGTGCTTAGGGAGAATAGATTGAAAACTTCCATTCCCTGGCAGCCACAGTGCACAGTGGAAATTTTCACAAGGGATGTTCTGCCAGTCTGATGATGAAAACTTTGGAATATATGATAGCTTTCTTGCCAAAACAATTTTTAAATAACTAAAAGTTTCACAAAGCTTTCTGCTTATGAACAGTTAAGACTGCAATCTTTTCTCTGTGACCTCACTTTAAAAATAATAAATACATGCTGCATGTCCCCACAATCTCAGAGTCCCTAAAGAGAAGTAGCACTTCTGAAAGGTTCTTGAGGCCCAGGTGACTGGTGCATGGGCTGCTTAAATCTTCTTATGTCCATACAAGAACATTGTAGTTTTCTCTGCTCCATGGAGATAATGCAGTCCTGTGGCTCTTGGGGAAGCAGCAATTGAAAGCGAGACCACCCATTCACAGGACACAAAAACACCACACATTGCTTCAGAAGGTTGTCCCAATTCTGTAATAGGAGTTTGCTGGTAAGAGAAGTAAGAAATGCGTATCTGAATATAGGAACCTATGTATGTACAATACATTTATCTACATCATTTATCTGCAATTGATAGTTACATAACCTAAACAAGAGCTACAGACAATACAGAGACTCCAGCGATACACAAATACAGAGACCCTAGGCACACAGATGTTAGCATCCTGATCAGTTTCTTGTCTTTTTGAAACACACTGACCCGTAAAAGAAAGCTTCATTTCAGTAATTTTTCTATATGAAAATATGAAATTGCTTGATTTGTTAGGCAAATATGTTGATTTTGTTTGTTATAAAGTTGGAAAATTTTTATCTTTAGATTCTAATTAAATAGAAGTTTATGTGATAATTAAATCATTGACTATTTGTTTTATTTTCTTTATTATTTTAATTGTGAAGCAATTAAGAAGAGGAGATAATTTGTCTTGTAAGTTGAGTTTCTGCTTATATAATGTAAGGAAGTAGAACTTTCTTTAAAATGACAGAGTAAGCAATTGAAAACAAAGTTTTTACAGAAAATCAGCACTGATAGAAAAAAATCAAAAGTAAAAGCATTATGGAACTCCTAATGGCTTTGACAAATTCTGAGGCACATTACATAGACAGTGGTTCCCTAGCAAGGTTGACTGTTCATCTACAAGTGGTCTTACCGTTTTACTTCTCCCTCTTTTTCTAGCCAAGAAGTAGATTTTTCAGCCTGAACAAATTCCATTCGCACATAGAGACTTTTGAATCAAAATATCCAAAAGATACTTCCAAGAGAATCTGAACCTCCTTGACAATTCATTTCAGTGAGAAGCCATGGATGTAAAGAACACTTTTAGGTAAAACTGGAAATCATTTTGTCACCATTCTTTACACCTTTCTCTTGGTTTTCAAAAATGACCATTCTCTACAGTCTACATTCCAGATACTTAAAAAGACCTCCTTTTGGTAATATTATTGGAAGACATAAAATGTGTTTCATTCTTTCAGTAGTGATAGTAAAAATCGTCCTGCACACAAAAATCCACAGACTGGGAAAAAATCTTTGCCAGGTGCCCCTCAGACAAGGGTCTAACATCTAGAATATATAAAGAACTCAGAAAAACCACCCCCCCCAATTTAAAGACCCAATCCAAAAATGGGCATCTGAAATGAATAAACACTTCTCAGATGAAGAAACAAAAATGGCAAATAAACATATGAAGAAATATTCAACACCAGTGGTCATTCAAGCGATGCAAATCAAAACAGCTCTAAGATTCTATCTCACTCTAGAAAGAAGAGCTATTATCAAGAAATCAACCAACAACAAGTGCTGGCAGGGCTGAGGAGAAAAAGGTACCCTTCTCCACTGTTGGTGGGAATGTAGACTAGTCCAACCACTATGGAAATCAGTAGGGAGACTCCTCAAAAAACTAAATCTAGAGGTTCCATTTGATCCAGCTATTCCCCTGCTTGGTATCTTCCCAGAAGAATTGAAAAGTTCATACCATAGAGATATGCGCACAACTGTGTTCATAGCAACACAATTTGTCATAGCTAAGTCTTGGAAACAACCCAAATGCCCAACAACTAAGGAATGGCTAAAGATGTGGTTTTTCTACACAATGGAGTATTACTCTGCCATAAAAAGGATAAACTAGAGTCATTTGTAGGTAAATGGGTGCACCTTGAGAACATACTCTTAAGTGAAATAAGTCAGTCACTCATGAGTACACATCAAATTGTTTCTCTGATATAAGAAACCATAAGTGTACATAAAGACAAAGAGGCATAATAGATATTAGGTAAAAGAAAGATAATATTCAAAAGAGAGGAGAAGTAGAAGGGGAAAAGAAGGAAAGGAAAAGGGAAAGAAAGGGAAAAAAGAAAAAATGGAAAAATGTGAATAAACCAGCTGTAAATAAGGAAAGTGGGGAATGGATGGGGGACAAGGGGCGGGGGACCAAGATACATCATGTATAGGTACAGAATAACCATGATAAATGTGATCATTATGTATACAATGTACCAATGCATGTACTTGATAAAAAATAAAAATTAAAAAAAAAGTCATCCTGCACAATGTCCCTTGTCTCTCTTGTGTCCCTCAAACTGGCCACAAAAGTTTTCAGAAGTAAGTGCATGTTAACTTATTTTTCTTTATGTTTTGTATTTTCTTTGTTATTCTTATTATATTGCAGTATTGTAATCATTTTTATATGAATATTTTTGGGTTGTGGAACAAATCATCTAAGTTTCTATTGTTTCTTATGGGGAAATTTGCTTTAATATATAAGTAGTTTGGATGACCAGCATGTTGCCAGAAAGAATTAGGCTCACAAACCAAGTTTTACTGTACTTAGAATCTCCACAAGCTCTTCAATAATTGTATCTTTCTCTCTGCCACCCACTACTTAGTCATCCTTTGAGACAACTAAGCTGATCTTTGTGTAAATCATTATCTCGCTCTTTACAGATTTATAACTTCTGTCGATTTATGTAATATGCTAATTGCCGGTTCCTAGTTTGACATTTACATGATAAAAATATATTACATGCATCCTATATGACTTATCAATTACTTAGCATTACTTTTATAGCTTTAGCTATGTTGATGCATACATTTGTACTTCATTTACTCTCATTGTACACTGTTGGAGTGTATGGCTATATTGAGCCATTGTATTTTAGATGAATTTAGGTTTATCTTTATTTTGCTGTTATGAAAAATGGTTCTATGAATATGTATGTGTGTATGCATACATGTTTTTGTATGTATACATACATAAGGATGAGTATGTGCAAGAATTTCTCTAAGTTAAATAATTATCTTCTCTTATAAGAAATGACTTCCATGTGGTATATGGGAAAATTTAGTCTGCTTAGACTTTGCTAAAATTTTCCTTGCTGAAAATTTTCATCAGGGGTATATGTCTTATTTTGGTGTTTCACTTTCCTTGGTTAATAGGGAAGTTAAGGATTTAAAGTTATCTATAATTTAGAATTTGCTTTAGCAAGGATTTGGTATTATTACAAGGACCTTTCATTTTTATCCAAAAATATATTTACTTTACTGTCATTACTGAAATGTTTCATTGTATACAGAATCCTACATTGAAATTATTTTCATCAGTATATTTAAGAATATATCCTATTTCAGTTTTTTTTTCTACTCTGAAGTCAATACGTAGTCCGATGCTGCTTGTGCCATGGTGGTGTATTCTTGTTTCTGTGCTTTTTTTTTTTTTTTTTTTGTGGTGCCGGGGATCGAACTCAGGGCCTTGTGGTTGCAAGGCAAGCACTCTAATCACTGAGCTAAATCTCCAGCCCGGTTTCTGTGCTTTTTGAAGGAAGTCTTTCTTATGCTATGCACTTTTAATTAAGATGTGTACATTCTGCAGTCTTTTATTTTACAATGACAAAGTTATTGAGCTTTCTGAACTTGAGTTTGTTAACTTAATTTCTGAATATATCTTTATTATGTTGAAATAATCTCTTCTATGCAATTTGTATGATCCCATTTAAAAGTTTCAAGAATTCATGCATTAGAATTTATTGATCCATCTATCTTCATGTCTCCCAATCATTATTTTATTAAAATATTATTTATGAAAATATTGCCTTTCTTCTCTGTCTCATCTGCAGTCTGAAGAATGTCATTTCACCATAGTTTTTATATGTTGTGTCATCTATTGGTTGCTGTATTCATTGTGTATTAGTTGCAAATATTGTTTTAAAACTTTATCTGAAGTTTTAATGTTAGCTATTTTTCAAAATCAATTTGGTTTCAATAACGTTATAATTCTTGCTCATGTTTTCAAATTTCTTACAAATTTATTTTGTTATTTTTCTATTTGTGACAATGACCCTGTGTTCAGGAGTCTGAATCTGGTTTTGGTTAATCTCGTATTTCTGTTTTACGATAAATTGGGTTTTTTTTGTGTGTTTTGTGACCTTTGATCACGAGCTGCTCATTTCCTTTGGATTTTCCCTGCACTGATGCTGAGTTTCATCAGAAAAACTTCGCATTTCTGTACTCTATCGCTTGGGCATACTCCTTCCCTGGGGCCACTTTAAATTCAAATTCAGGCTTGAAATTGTTCACATTTTACAGTTGGTGTGAATTTTCCTGTAACCCAGGAGTTGTTAGGTCTGCTTATTTTCTGGAAAGAAAGTTTACCCTCATCATGGAGCAGTAATATTAGATCCTGAGCTAAGTTGTGAACTCACTAGAGGGATTCTGGTGCTTGGAGCCTGCTCAAGAGAGCCAGACTTTGCCTTCCTGTTCTAGGCCTGACCAAACTGGTGCAGAGAAGTCTAGTGTTCATGCTGGGTAGCTAAGCAAGCCACAGGGCTTTATCTTCCACTCTCTGTACCTCTATGCAATTATGAAAACAAAAATTCAGGATTTCCAAATTTACAATCTTACATACGCAAGCCTATATTATCAGTATTTTCCCCTTCAAGTTACTCTTGCTACTTTTGCTGTATAGAATCTTCTTTTTACGACAATTTAGCTTGTTTTACAAATATTTTACTGACACCGTTTGCTCTTTGGAATTGCCTTTCATACGATCTAGTATGTCCAATTCTCAGCAATGAAAATACCATTTGTCTCAACGGAAGTTGTTTGATAACTATGTGCTTTAAGTCATTTGTAAGGCTTTGAAGATAAATTTTACAAATATTTATCTTATGATTAAAGAAAATGAGACCTTCTTGCAGTAAAAGAAATACAGGGAACACTGTTATTTTTCACAATGATCTAAGAAAATCGGTGTATGAATAACACTCGCACTGTCTCAAATTTTTTCTTACATGTAACAGAGTAAATAAGTAAGGTCAGTGTGGTCTATGATTAACAAAAATGATTCTTCCATTTATGCCCCGAAAGGAGTGTGTAAATTCATTTTGAAATATGCTGGCAACAAAAATATTCCCTTGCAAAATATATGTAGAAGGTTTGTGCATAAGCCTGGACCAACTCCAGACACCCTAAGGTTTTGGACATTATATTTTACATCCTCATGTTGTTTTCATACCCCTAAATTAAACTCTCCTTGCTAAGTTTGTGAATGAATAATGAAGTTTCAAAAGTAAATAATTTTCTCCATTATTTGCATGAGTACCATTTGCCAATGACAATCCAGTGTTCTAATGATCCAACTAAATCTTACTACACAATGTGAGACCTGAGTTATGGATATGTTGATATTTAAGGGAAGCTAATATTTCAGACATGGGAAAACTAGTAACCTTGGTTGCCTAATTAAAAAGAAGCCTACTGTACAAACCAATGATTTATTCCTCAAGGTCACCATGCATACTGAATGAAGTTTCAGGTTTCCTGGGGAAAGCAAGTACCAATATATCTTCAAATGGTACTAAATCATAAAAAATATTGGTGTAATCAAAGTCAGTTTCATTATTTGTCCAAAACCAAAATATGCAAGCACCTTTACTTGTAGTATTTTCTTTATACGTATGTTCATATGCACATGTGTGTTTAATGTGCTTGGAGAGGAATCTTCTATTCTGTCTCCCTTAGAGAGACAACTATGAATGGAATGACCATTAAAAAGCTCTCTCATTTACTACCTTAAGCACCCATCTTGGAAAAAGCCTTAAACCTCCCGATTGCAAATCTGGTTCCATTGAAGAAGCAACAAGACTCATCCTGTGTCCATTTTCAGTACAGCAAAGAACAGGTGCAAGGCCTCTGTTTCCAACTGCTTGGTATCTTGTTATTACTTTTATGAATAGTCAGTACATCGGGAACTCTACAGGGATCTGAGCCTTTCCTTGAGCCCAATCAAAGGATTAGTGTGATTCAGCAGAGATTGAATCTGTGTGGAAAATTGTCCATGCTGAGTTGTATTAGAAGGTGCTGCTGAGTGAGATTAGTTACTAATCACAAGGCAAAATTACAGTGTTTGGAAATGAGAAACCAGTAAACAAAATAATAAAAGCTACTTTAATTATTAAATGACAGTGTTATGAATTGTATGCCATTTATCAGTGCCATAACAGAATACACAAAACAGAAAGAAATCCATACGGTCTATTCACTATAATTTAATTTTGAATATGATGTTATTTTGCTGATTTAAAAAAATGTGACTAATTATCAACTTGCTAATTCACTTAAGTCATTAATATCTATATTTTAATACAGATGTGCCATTTTATTAACCAGTATTTTATGCTGACTGGAGAACACTGAAAATTCTGAAAGGGCTTCTTTCTTCAATTCGTGTTATCAGTGCCTAATGATGCTAAGTGATGAATTGCTCCAATTTTAATAGAACAATCAGGGCCTACTGTTTCCATTATCCTTCTCTGCACACTTCCTGTCCATGCTATTGTTGTGCTGATTAGCCAAAATTATTTATAAAGACTGTGTAAATTGTAAGTCAGACATAACAGGTGATTCTTCCTTGTTATTTGAAAACTAAACATGTTTGATAATTTTTCAAATTTCCAGAAACTATCGAAATGTCAATATTGCTTTGTTAAGAGAATGATGATCTGTTATGTTCTGTACAATTGGATAGAAAAATATTGGCTTCATTCCTGATATTTTTGAGAACTCACCAAGTACTAACATTGTTTATGTATAAATGTTCATGGCTAAATCAGTTTATTCAAAACTTCCATCTGTCTACCTATCATCTATCTATGTATACAATTGTCATCAATCAGTCTTAAACTTCCAAAAGAAATCTTCCACCACGTACACTGATTTTCAGGAAGCACAGTGTAATCCTTAGTATAAAATGGACTAATAGTGTTCAATACTTCACATGCCTTCGACAGCATATGGAAAAGGTCATTAGGAGCATAGCTGATGTTCAAAGCAATCGTTAAAATAAATATGCCTCATTCTTCTCTTAATATTCCAGTGAACATATATTGAATGTCTACTACGTACCAGAGTAAAGCCATTTGAACCAGAAGAAAGTGCTCAATAGTTATGCAAAAGTATGTTCTGAAGAAATTTCATTTTTTATTACAACTTAGTGATTCATTGAGAGAAAATAATTTTTATCATGAAGAGCATTGTGTAATTAGATAATCTAGGAGATAAATCTAGTACATTCTCTGGAGGGAGTTCTTGGATGGATACACAGTGAAGAACATCAGGTGGTAGATGCTGCATCCTCTTGAATCCCCTAATACATTACATTTCATCACTAATCTGAAGCATCCCTTTTGGCGGGGAGGATACTGCAGGGCTGCTGCTCAGTGTTAACAAGACTACAGGCAGATACTTTTTCTTTCTGTTTCTAAATCCTAAAAAGACAGTGGAATGATTTTACATATCCTCTTCCAAACTCTTAAGAACTATATGCTGAAAAAAAAACAAAACAAAACTGAAGAGCATTAACTAATGGCAAATGTATTGCATAAAGGAAAACTAAACAGTACGATATTATTGTGCCATTATTTAGTGTGCCTAATATACATTTTTGAGACGCATCAATCTCCTGGAGCACAAAATTAGTATTAATGGTATCAACTCACCAAGTAATTACATATTTTTCTTTTACACAGGGAGGAAAAGAAATCACTACAAACTAAAGAAGAGATGTTCAAGGTGATGTTTAGAGAAAACAGATATGTTTATGTAAAAACCAGTGATGTTAAAAAATCTGAATGCAGAAACAGAAGGAGAAGGAAAGCGGACATGACTTTTGCAATTGTGTATAAATTAAAGCATGGAATTCGAAATTTTTGAAAATTGAAACTTTAGAAAAAATATACAAGTTAAACACTGACAAGAACTGACAGCTAGAAGTACTGGCTTTTAATAGACTACAATAAAGGATTTTGTTTAAATTATGTTTTTATTTGCTTCAAACATTTGAAAGATTATTTTTGCAAGTATCTCACTTAAAACATACAGAGAAATGATTTCAGCGGATATTGGGGTTATTTTATGGATTTAGTTATGATTTATCAATTTTTGGTTTAAAAAATCATTGCTACAAGTTAATTTACCTTTTTGAGTAATCTTTACTGGAATCTATGAAAATTGGTTTCTCACATCAATATTCTAAATACAGTTTTAAATGTATCATCCTGTATTTCACCTTTTCTTAATTTATCCAAAAAATGTCTAGAACCTTAAAAGTTCTTTAGTGCATTTTATATTTACCTAAACATATATATGTGGTTATGTGTGGACATATATCTGCAGATATTTTAAGAAGACTTTTCCTATGAATCTCTTTTATAAAACATCTGCTGCATTCTCTTTATGACACCAGAATAACAGTCAATAGGCAGTGTGATATTTTAATTGCTTAAAGAACCTACAGCATTGATAATAATAGTGAACAAGGAGAAGGCCTTTATATTGTATTATACTGTGAAGTATATTGTGATGTTATAGTGTATAGTATCCAATACATAATGGTTACAACTTTCCTTATTGAGGTAAGAGAAGAATTTTTAAGGTCATAATACTAGTAACTAGGACTGCTGCTATTCTAATCTAGGCAATCTGGTTCCAGCAGAGGTATTTGTCTTTTTTTTTTTGTAGTTTTTAAATAATCAGAGCTATTAAAACACAATTAACATATTCACATAAACTAATGTGAATATATTTAAAAGTCACAACTGTATAAATTGAAACATTTCCATATTCCTATGAAGATATCATGGTCAAGATAATACAAGTGTTCATCACTCCCCAAATTTTCCTGATACCTGATAGATCGCCTTCTTCTCCTCATCACGCTTTCTGACATCTTATATCCAGGTAATCTCATTTACTTTCTCTCACAATAAATTTGTTTCCTTTCTCTACGGCTTTATATAAACACAACCATTCATTCAATATGTACTGCTTTTTTTCTTCTTTCAGTTAGCATAGTTTTTTAAGATTGATCTGTGATGTGTGCATTAATAGTTCATTTGTTTACAATTATGAGTAATATTTCCTTATGCAGCTCTGTTGCTGTCCATTCATTCATTTGTTGAAGATATTTGGTGATTCCTGTTTTATACTAATACAAAGAAAGCCACTATGGTCATGTGATTTCACCTTTCTTGGACAAATACATAAGAATGAACAGCTGGATCATGTAAAGTATGCATATTTAAAATTTTAAGAATCTGCTGAACTGTTTTCCAAAGTGGTTGTTCCATTTTACACTCCCACCTGCAGTATATGAAAGTTGAAGTTCCTTTACATTCCTTGTGAATACTAGATGTGTTCAGTCCTCTTAATTTTAATAAATATGTGGTAGTATCTCATTGTGGTTTTAACTTGGATTTCATAATTACTAATGATGCTAAAATTTCTTTCACATGTTTTTATATAATTTTGATAAAATACTTGAAAGTTTGCCATTTTTAATTGGTTTCTGATTGAATTATGAGAGTTCTTTCTTTACAGATTCCAGAAAACATTTCTTCATAAATATATGATTTTCGAGTATTTTCTCTCAGAGTACGGTTTTGATTTTCATTTCATTTACAGTGTGTTTCAAAGATTTTCATTTTGGTAAAATGAACTTATCAATGAATTCTTTGTAGATTATGCTTTGGGCTTTATATATAAGAAACATTTGCCTAACCTCAAGTCACATTATTTTTTTCATATGGTTAACTCTTAAAGTTTTACAGCTATAGGTTTCAAAATCATTTAAAATCACATTTTGAACCATTTTTAATGTGATATAGTGGATATCCAATTCTTTAGCACTATTTGTTGAAAAATAATTTCCTTTGTACTGACAGAGAAGTGGGGTCCTCGCTGTGTTGTTGCCTGGCCATGTGACCTAAGAGCCTTCGGAATTGATGTGGAAAGGTTTTGAGACACCAGCCAAAGAGGCAGCCCTGGAATGCTCTAAACTTATTACATAGGAGACTCTCGTCAGAGCGTGGAAAACCAGGGTAACTGACGGAAATGCTGCCGGTTAGGTTGAGGCTTGGGAGGCCTCTGTGGAGAAAGACTGATTTGGCTGCTGGATCCCAGGCGGTGTATGCGTGCTTTGGCAGAGGACAGTCTGCATTTTGCTTGTGTTTGGAGATGTTGCCTGGGTGGCAGAAAAATTTCAGTGCAGTCTGGTGGTGGGACAGCAGCATACTTATGATGGAGGGCTTTTGGCTGGATCTATGTTGGAAATCAAGAGTGGAGAACCAGCAGGGTGACTTGCAGCTTTTGGCCAGAGGGGGAGCTGTGGATTGCAAGGATGAACAAAGGAGAATGTGGTTGTGGAAAAGAAACAGGACAATGGCAAAAAATGACTTTGAGGCCTTTGACCAAAAGGGAGAGTGTATTTGGAGTGCAGGAGATCCTTTGGAGTGTCTCTTAATGTTGCCATGCTCTGTTGTTAAAGTTAATGGAAACCAAAAGAGTTTTAATAGTTGAAGCCATGTTTTTTAATGTGGATGTGCTGTATTGGCATATTGCACTTCGTATACTATGTTTTTTAGAACAAGGAAGAGATAGAATGGAGTTGTGGTAAAGCATGTATAGTTGAAGTTTTTGGACAGCTGTTTGCAATCAGTGTAGATGATCCTTTGAATATTTGTTTGTGGTGGGGTAATGAGTGCAATAAGAATCATATTGTTAATGTAAATCTGAATAGCTCAAGATATGTTAACTCTTTACAAATCTGCCCCTGGAGCCTATGGTTTAAAGACATGTGTCTGGTCATCCATTAGGTTGACCAGGGTGGATTACAGTGGACTTATTGTGGTTTATTTGAGGAGGAGTGCCTAGCTGGACTGAGTTGGTGTGGTTCTGGACATAGAAAATCCACCTGAAGATTGTTGCCAACACAACATGAAGGAAAACAAGAGCAAAATGGAGGATCAGGCAGTTTCCCAGGAGAAGCTCTGTTGTGGCTGGTTCTCTCAAAGGGAGCTTGGCTGTTCTCGTTATAGAAGGAGCTCGGGGCCTTGCCGTTGTTGAGGATGTCTGCTGCTTGTGTCAGGGGAGCTCTGGTCTTCATCTCTGCAGTGAGCATCGTATCCTGGTTCCAGTGTAGGTTTCTTCAGCCATTTAATGCAGACACACATGCGACATTGCCATGGGCTCTCCACCCTTGATTGGATCCTTCAGGTCTCCAGTGGATAGATAGACATTCAGCACTCTTCCTGCATTTGGCTTATGAGGGAATGTTGTAACTTGTAAATGTCCTGTATTAAATTTGCTCTCTGGTACACCATTGACTCTAGAAAAGTAACCAATACAACCTTAGAAAATCAATTGTCCATGCATATATTTCTGGAGTCTCATTTCCACCTATCTATTCATTCTACAATGATTCCATACTGTTTTGAATAAAATTGCTCTGTAATAGCTTTTTAAATCAACCATTGTTACCCTTCTAATTTTGTTTCTTTTTCAAAGTGCTTATGTCTATTCTAAGCCATTTGGATTTTCATATGGATTTTATAATTAATTTTTAGCACACGCAATCCTCCTGGGAGTTTGATTTATGTCGCAGTAAATCCGTACATCAACCTGGAGAGTTTATCTTAGTATATTGAGTCTTCTACCATAACCCTGGCCTAGTTGTCATTTATTTAGTTAACTTTTTCTGTAATATTTTGTTGTTTTCAGTGTGTAGGACTTTTATATGTTAGGTGTATCCTTGGTATTTCATACATTTTTAGATTATGATATGGTAAAGTTTCCGTTTCTGTTTTTGTTGTTAGTACTGTATTTATAAATATAAATGGTTTTTGTATTTGTTCATGTAGCCTGAAGCTTGCTAATCTCACATTGATTTTTGTAGCTGTTTTGTATATTCCATCATATTGCCTACATGTATTATTACATTTTCTAAAAATATTGTTTTACTTCTTCCTTTCCAATCTAGATGGCTTTATTTTTCTCCTCCTCCTCAGCCTCCTCCTTATCCTCCTCCTCCTTCTCCTCCTTCTCCTTCTCCTCCTTCTCCTCCTTTCCCTCCTTCTCCTCCTTCTCCTCCACCTTTTCCTCATTCTCCTTGCCCTCCTCTTCTGGCAGTCGCTGCTGCTGCCGCTGCTTCTGTTTCTATCTTGACTTCTCTGGTTCTAACGTCTAGGAAAATGTCGACTAGTGGTGCTCAGAGTGCACATACATATTGATCAAATGGGGAAAGATGTTTAGTCTTTCACCTTTAAATATGAGGTTAGCTATACATTTTCATACAAACCCCTTATCAGGTTATAAAAGTTAACTTTCGCTTCCTAGTTTTCAGATACATTTTTATGAGAAATAAGTTTTGAATTTTGTCTATGGCCTTATTTTGAGATGATCATAGATTTTGCTTTTGCTTTTCAATATGGCAAATTATATTAATAGATTTTCTAATTTAAAACAACCTTCATTCTTACAATAACTCCTGCTTGGTAATTATGTATTTTTATCTTTTGGGCTTCAATTGGCCAAATTTTTGTAGTTTTTTCATTGTATTTAGAAAAAATCATCTTCCCCTTCCCTTCCCTCTCCTCCTTTCCTTTTCCTCCTCTTCTTCTCCTCTTTTCTCTGTTGTCTTTTTTTTCTGGTGTTGGAGATTCTGATCTCAGGGAGTGCCCTCTTTCCATTCTTCAAGAAAATTTTGTATAAAGTTGATATTGCTTATTCATAAAATGTTAGATTTTAGTAAAGAATCTATTTAAGGTGAGCTTTCTTAGGAAAAAGGATTTTAACTACAAATTCTTATTATTTCGTTAGTAGCTATATGGTTATTTTATTTGTAACTTTCTTTTTGAATCAACTTTAATAGTAAATGTTTTTAAAGGAAATAAAAAATTATCAAATAAATTATCAAATTCACTGGCTTAAAGTGGTTCATAATATTTCTTCTTCATGTAGATATTGTCTATTGCTTTACTGTTTTCTATTTTCTTTTTTTTTTTTTTTTTTGGCACTGAGGATCGAACTCAGGGCCTTGTGTTTGCAAGGCAAGCACTCTTACCACTGAGCTAAATCCTCAGCCTTGTTTTCTATTTTCTTGATTTATTTATTTTCTTACTTACTTGGTATCGAATTTTCAATTTTTCTCTGGTTTCTTAAGGTGGAAACCTGAGTTTTTAGAACCTTTTTTCTTTTAATATAGGTACCTAGTACTATAAAATTCTTTTATGTTCTAGTTTACCAACATCCTATACATTTTGACATGTTCTATTTTCACTTTCATTCAGTTAAATATACTTTCTAATACGCATTTTGATTTTTTTGTTTGTTTGACCTACAGGTAGGTCATTTAGAGATGTGTTATTTCATTTCTTACTTCTTGAGACTCTTTCAAAGATCATACAGTGAGTTTTTTTTTTTTCCAGTGTAATTATCCTGTGGTAAGAGAATGTATTTTAATGACTTGTACCATTGTAAATTTGTCAACAATTGTATTATGACCCAAAACATTATCTCACTTAGTAAATATTTCATGACACTTAAAAAGCATGTACATTCTTCTTGTGTTCACAGTGTTCTATAAATATCAATTGGGTCGAGTTGGTTAAGAGTGGTTTTAGGTCTTTTATATTATCACCATCAGCCTGTTTTTTTAATCAGACGGGATACCGAAATCTTTATAATTTGTAGTGTACTTTCTCATGTAGTTTCTACTACATTTTTCTCCATGTGCTTGGATGCTGTGTTTTGGAAGCATTAAATTTGAAAATTATATGTCCTTTTAAAATTCATGATATTCTAATGGAATGACCTTATATCCATGATAATATCCTTTGCTTTGAAATTCACTTAACCTATTATCAATAGAAGCATTTCATCTTTCCTTTGATTAGAATTAGCATAATTTATTTTCAATTCTTTTAATTTCCTAGCCCATCCTACTTAAAGTTGGTTTTTTGTTGTTTTATACAGCACATAGTTGAGTCATTATGTACATCCAATCTAACCATTTCGTTGTTTAAAATTTGTGTTTAGACTATTTTCATTTAATGTAATTTTTGGGTTTATATCAATCTTGATTTTTACTTGTCTCCTATATTCTTTGTTCATTTTTCCTTCTTTATCTGACTTCTTTTGAATTAGTTGAGGATTTTTTGTCTTATTGGTTGTTTCTGTCATCTTAATGGTTGCTTTATGGGTTATGGTACATATTTTTAACTTGTGATAGTCTACTGTCAAGTGACATAGCGCTTTGCATGGATTATTAGGCCCTTTCAGGTGGCTGTTTTTCATCATCTTTTGAAATGTACTCTTACGTGCTCATTGATGAGTATACTGTCCAGTACTTGAGAGGGCCCGCTGCAGATCTCTGGATTCTTTTGTGCACTGGTGTCTTCTTGAGAGGGCCTGCTGCGGATCTCTGGACTCTTTTGTGCACAGGTCTCTTCTTCCTAGTACCCTCTCCTGCCTGCACCAGCCTCCTTGGCCTCCTCGAACTCTCAGCTCTTTCTGAACCCCCAGTGGCCGTTGCCTTCTCCTCAGCTCCTCTTTCCTGTGACATAATGTTGAAATCCGCCTCAAAGCAGTAAGCTGGGGGCAGTCACAGTGCTCAGTGAGATTGTTTCTCACTTCTCAGCTCCACCAGAAAGACAGGTAAAGTCAGTGTTCCTGTTTCAAGAGCATCAGGCAGGTAGAAATCTCCTTTAGCTGGGGAAAAGCCAACACTTTTGTTCTAATCGGCCATCAACTGATAGAAGGAAGCCCATTCATAGTGTGAAGGGAAACCAACTTACTCAGTTTACTAATTTAAGTGGTACTCTCATCTAAAAACTCCCTTGCAGAGACATCCAGCGTGATGCTTAAACAACTCTGTGAGTACCTGTGGCATTGCCAAGTCAACACATAAAACCAACTGTCACACTTCTCATGTTAAGAAATTCTGCTCTTCCTCTTCCTTGTGAAAACCAGTCTTTGACTTTCACATAATCGAACAAGACACATTTTGAGTTCAAAGTCAGATAATCATGATTTAGCTTTATTGCACTATTCACTACCTCTGTGACTAAACGGAACCTTATGGTGAGACCACATCCAAGTCTTACCCTAGACCATAGGAAACTGGAAAATCACACTTTATTCTAAGGGGCAATTCATATTTTTAAAATATAGTTCTTTTAATCCCACTAAATATAAACTTTTTACAGATAAAATATGATTTTATTGTGTATTCATCAGCAAATTTAACTCATTATCACAAGTAAGCAGCTCTACAAATAATCAAAATATTAAGCACATATATTCATTTTGGCATTAAAAATATTTTGCTGCTTAATAATTCATTATTTAGAGATATTACAAACTGAAAAAAGTGATAAAAGGCATTGAGTATTTAAGGAAATAAATATGGATAAAATTTTTAAAATTAGAAATATTTCTATGTTAGCTTTGTGTTGCCTTATACTTTTAAAACATACTTATTTGAAATGGAGTTAATCTTTTTTTTAAAATTTTAAACCAAGAACATGTATTGGTACATTTACATATAATGATCACATTCATCACATTTATTTTGCACCTGTACATGATGCATCTTGGTTCTCCCCCCTCTTCCCTACCCCTCCCCTCTATTCCCTCCCTCCCTACTTACAGCAGGTTTATTCATAATTTTCCATATTTTCCCTTTCCCTTTTCTTTCCTTTGTTGCCTTTCTGCTTTTCCCCCTTCTTTCTTTCTAGAACTCCTCTCCTTTGTATATTATCTTCTTTTTATGTAATATTTATTACACCTCTTTGTCCTTATTTACAGTTATGGTTTCTCATATCAGAGAAACAATTCTATGTATACTCATGAGTGTCTGATTTATTTCACTTAAAAGTATGTTCTCAAGGAACATCCATTTACATACGAATGACTCTAGTTTATCCTTTTTTATGGCAGTGTAGTACTTGAAATGGAGTTAATCTTATTCGATATTATTTGAAATAGAATTAATCCATTCTAGTCTAGGTCAGGGACCAGTTAGAGCACAGATTAAGAATAACAGAAGAGATAATTCTTTTTGGGGGCTTGCTGGAGATCGAACTCAGGGCCCTGTGCTTGCTAGGTAGGCGCTCTACCACTTGAGCTAAATCCCCATCCCCAGAAGAGATGATTCTTAAGACGCATTATAGCTCTCTCTTAAATGAAGTATTTTGCAAACTAAGATTTTATAGAAAATTCAAAGCAATCTGTTTTTGTCACTTATGGATACCTGGTTTGAAAATGTAACTGTATCGTTAGACTTCAAAAGTAGGCACATTGAAGCTCATGTTTTGAATGTTGAATGAGACATACATTAACTCTGTCTTCACAAATATAAATATTCTATTACTTGCTTACCCAATTTCAGAACAGGATAATTGGCAATTGAGTCAAAAATTTAAGTACAACCGGTGAAGTTACATGAATTGTTTTTCACTATTTCAAATTCCACTGATCCTTCAGTCAATTCAAAGTATCTTTATTATTAGAAAGGACTCAAATAGAAGGCATAGATAGAAATGCATTTGATATATTCAGTTAATGTGTGTTCCCTCTGATATTCATACAAAGAGGAGATTTGGTAATTTTCATGTGAAAAACTGCCATCATTTTATTAGGTATCATTAGCTATTCCATCAACATCACAGGGTCCAACTTCCTAAAATATCTTTATGCCAATCAGACTTCCTGTTATCTGAAGTCTTATCCCACTCTCTATAACTGCTTATGTGTGTCTCATCATTATTGTCCTTACTTAGTCCATGGACACTAAACACCATGGGGCTTCTCAGGGTGCTTTTTCCACTTATTCTTATTCTGTTTTTTCTTTTCTTTTAGACAACGTGTCACTTTGTTGCCCAGTTTGATCGCTCTCCCGGATTCAAGCCATCTTCCTCCCTTGACCTCCCAAGTGGCTGGGAATACAGGTGCACAGCACTATGCCCAGGTGTGAATTAACCCTAGAATGCTAGAACTTCCAAAGATGTCCTTATAATCTCACCTCTTTCTATGGAAAGTGTTCAGTTTGTGAAGCTCTAGATATGATCCATGATCCATCATACCCATCGTTTTGAGCACCACCCATCACCCCTGCTCCTTTTTGTTTTGTTTTTTTGTTTGTTTGTTTTGTTTTGTTTTGTGTTTTTTTTTTTTTTTTTTTTTTTTTTTTTTTTTTTTTTTTTTTTGGTGCTGGGATTGAACTCAGGAACCACTGAGCTAAATCTCCAGCCACCCCCCCTTTTGTTTTTTCTTTCAATAATAGATGCCATGTACTTTTAACTGATTTGTTTCATTTAATTGTCTTATGAAGTTGTGTGTCTTTAACTTACAGCAACTTCACTTATCACATTTGGAAAGAGTGTTTAAATAAATATTACCTCCAAAATAAAATACAAAAATCAGGATATAACTGGTGCAAATTAACTTCTAATGGAGAAATTACTGTGGCAATCTCAATGCTCAATTTCACTCCAATGATGATCTGACTTCGCAGTGTTCAGGCTTGCCGGCCTTTTTCATTTCTAAGTCATTCTTTAAGAAACCCACAAATGGAGTCCTAACATCTTCACAGAAGTCCAACGGAGCCAGCATGCTGTCTGAAGTAATGTTCTCACCTCTACAGGATGGAGTGGGCTTTTTGAAATTAGCAAGGATAGCTTTGATATATTCTCCTGCCTGTCATGAAAGGCTTTACTTCGTCGGGCTTGTGTTCTTCCTGCCCGCCTCTGATTGATTTCATGTAATCCTGATGTGCTCTTTGCCGTTGCCTTTCATGAAGCCAATTTCCTGCAGGTGGTAGCTCATTGCTTTATCATAATACAATGATATCTTGTGGTATCTTTTTTTCTTCAGTCAAGCTGAGGTATTATTTGCAGAGATAATAAAAATATTTTGCCTTAGATAACATTTTAGACATTAAGCCTCTCTAAGCTCTTTTGATAGTTTGCAAATGTCACCTTGTCCACTTGAAAAATTGGGAAATTGGGACTTCGAAAGCTATAAAAACTACTTTAAATTTCAGGAAATTATCAAACATTTAAGCGGTATCTTGGAATCAAATTCCAACCTTACTTCTCTTTCCCATTAAATCAATCTAGACATATTTTTACAGGAAATTGACTGTTCATAAACAAAAGACTCTAAATATATACCCAGTATTCTACTCATTCAGTAATACAGAGAAATTTCCAAGCTTCTACTTATCCTACAGCTTTTAACAAAAGCATAACTCAAAGACACTTTTTTTCAAAGTAGCTTATTTAGGGGTCTAGTTTAGCAAGCATAAAGGGAATCAGTCCACACTTGGCATAACCATCTACATATATCGCCATATAACTCACATTATTATCTTATGCTTTTAAGAAGGAATAAAAACAATGTACTGTACTATCATATTCGTCTAAGGCATTCGAACAATATGTCTTATGTGGAATTTTTCTGTTGATGCTTTCAGTAATGTGAAATTTGGTTTCAAATTACCAAATATTTGAAAATATATACGTGCAAGTAGAATATGTTAAAGCAGCCCAATCACTATGGGAATAGCTAGCTTTGCTTTGATGCATGTTAGTTTCAGTCCTTCTGTAATAGCTATGTGTTTTTTGTTGTTCTTGTTTTTTACTGGTTATTTCTACAAACAGAGGAAACATTATTAGAAAAGAAATTCTTCATTCTTTGCTTTTTTATTTTTTATTAGTATATGTTTGTAGTACATAATGATTACAGGTACATGTACATCGCACATCTTGATCCTTTTTTTTTCATCCTTTTTCCTTCCTTCCTTCCCCTCTTCCTTCTAACTCCTGAATCTCTTCACTTTTGAAAAAGACCCAGCTCTCTTTTTCCTGTTATCGATCATTTACTGTGCTTTTTATTTATATTTTGTGTTTCTTATATAAGAAAAGCCATCTGATATTTAACTTGTATGTCTGATTTATTTCACTAAACATTATGGTCTCAAGGTGAATCCATTTTCCTACAAATGACTCAAACTTAGCCCTCTTTATGGAAAAGTAGTATTCCATTGTGTATAAACATATTTTTATCCACTCATCTGTGAGGGGATCTGCAAGCTACTTCTAAAATTTATCTATTATGAATTGTGTTGCTGTATATGGTATACATATATCACTGTAATATAATGTTTTAAACTCTTTTGGGAAGCTATCCAGAAGAGGAATAGCTGAATTGAATAGAATTTCTAATTTTAGCTTTTTGAAGAATCGCCATAATTTCTATAATGGTTATACTAGTTTACATTCCTACAATAACCAAACTACTTACTTTTTAGCTAGAATTTATATGATTTAAATGTTTTTATTTAAATATATTTGGATTTGTTTTCTCTAATTCTTATAAGTATTACGATCTTAATTCACACACAGTACATATTTGAAAGTAAAATTGATGCATTTCGTTTTACACTCCTAATAATTAACTATAATCCTCAGCAAACAAGAAATAGTATTTGTATTTACTTGTTTCCTTTGAGCAAATAAAATTTCCTTAATTATATTAATTATTTTGTGTGTGTTTGTGTGTGAGATGAGATCTTGCTATGTTACCCAGACTGGATAAATCTCTTGGGTTGAAATGATCCACCTGCCTCAACCTCCCAAGTAGCTGAGGTTGCGAACGTGTGCCACTACAATGTGCTCTGATTACATACAGTCCTAAGACCGGTGTTGGGATTCTGTAATAAATCACCAAACCAAATCTTCAACTTTCATGGAAAAAGGCTTTGTCTACAAGATATAGTATTAATAATGGGAACATGAAACAAATTAATATTGTTACCTCTATTTCGTTTATTATATATTTCTGCAAGATTTATTTATCACCTCTTGTAATTATGAATTTCCTTACATATTACCAGAGACCAATTATAGAACCACCCAATTAAATATCTCCTGATACAATAATGGTTTGGGATATATTAGATTTGTAAAGGAAAAATTTGAAGGAATCATACAGATTATTATGAATTAAAAGAGTGTTGTAAAATTTAACATCTTGCGATTTCTCATATATTGTTTATTGTTCTACTGTTAGAATATTTAAGACAAGTTGAAAATGCACTTATTTCCCTTTTTCAAATGTGACAACAAATAAAATCCCATTTTAGATTTCTAATGACAGTTTCAAAAGGAAAAATTCATAAGATTTTGAAGGATGGAATCATGGACACAAAAGGGAAGAGAAATGGGAGGAGGTGGGAGAAGAAGGAAGATGCAGATTGATAGGAAACTTGTCCAGAACAGGTGCTTCTTTCTAGGGAGAACAAAGTAATTTACAAGATGAAGTAGCAGGAGAAATTAACAAAAAAGACCTTAGAGACCGTGACAGGCTGAAACAGGTGTGTATTATTCTTCATGAATGATAAAAGACTGTCCAAGGTCATTTAAAAATTAATTTTAACAAGACAGAGAGAGATTTTTATTTTCCACATCTGGGACAACCTAAAAGAGACAGAAACACAGGTAAAAAGGATGTTGAAGTGAGTCGTGAAAGGTCAAATAGAAAATACTTGGCATTTTTGCAGGACATTAATAATAACAATTATGACCTAGATTCTCTATGGTGTGATTTTACAATAAGATAGAGGTAAAATATACATTACCCACTCCGGGTGGTAAAATAGCAAAGTTTAAAATAAAATGAAATACTGCTAAACCAAAAATAAAGGTATTTCTCTTTTTTGTGTGTGTGTTTGGAATATTTACTATTGAACAGCTCCTAATTAGACTCAGCAGCTGATAACCATTTGCACATTTCTCCCTACTATTCCACTAGCTATGGACCTAGAGATGAAACAGAAGAGAGACAGAGAGCAGACAAATATTCTAGAAGGATAAATCTTTTCCATTTCCTCCAGTCAAAATATCTATAAATTCAAAAGCATCAGGATTTATTGTCCTTGATCTTTAGCCACTCTCCAACATAAAGGATATCACATTGAATTTCAAAGCCTCTCAAAGAATGTGGAGCCACAGTATTCCCCTTCCCACCATTTCGATGCCTTGTATTTATGAGCGTCTATTATCAAAAGAAGGCATGCCCACCGAAAAGCACAGGGAAAAGGCCCCCGAGTGGCTAGGCAATTCCCTATCTTTCAGTGTACACTTTCAGCTTAGAGTTGAGCAAAATGTTGTATTTTTAAGAACACAACTGGTGCATGTAACTTAATTTATTTTCAACTCTTGCCCAAGCAAATTCAGCAACAACAGCTTAAGCTATTAAAATGAAAACAAACAACTCTACCTTAGTTTTCATGGTTAAATGTTTTTACATTCCGAAATTTAAACGGATTTTAAATTGTTTACTCTTTTCTTGAGATCTGCGGTTAGTATGAATGTCCAGTGCTAAATGTTTAAATATGCTTGGCCAGGCTTGCATCTGTTTTTGCTGTTTGAAGAAAGAATAAATAAAAAGGAATAAGATGAAGAGCATCACATATGAGCAATCTCCTTCAATCGAACCAGTGTGTCAATAGCAATTTAGGGTTAGTAGCAAGACCTATTTTTTAACACCCACTCTGAATGCATCTCACCTCCATAACTGCAGCAAGAACTCTTCGATTTTATTTGAATATTTTTATTCAAACTGTATAAATTGCTGGAGAATTGAATTATATCAATTTACAATGTAACAAAATAAGTACCTTTCTTTCTTAATTGTTCCTTGAACTGTTCCCATCTCTTCTAGATTTTAAATTTTATGTTTCTTTCTGTATTAAAAATATAAGTTAATTCTAGAAGAGTGAAATTGGGCAACTATGATCATATTTCGCTTTCTTTGCTCTTTAACAGTACATTTTCTCCAGCAACTTCTTGTTCTAGTCTTTATTGGCTATCTTTCTGTAATTACCTTTCATCTATCTTTCATATAACACAGTAGTATGATTTACCAGTTTCATTACAATATTTTAAGGAAAAACTATGAAAGTACACATGGAATTCTTGCATACAAAGGAAAAATTCTACTAAGCACTATGAGGATTTTAATATTTGGCAGAATTTGGAGCCAGAGATTTGGCTCAAGTGGTAAAATGTGCTTGCCTAGCAAGCTCAAGGCCCTGAGTTTGAGCTGCAGACCCCCCCAAATTGGCAGAATAGAAAATGCCATAGAATGCGACTCATAATTATTTAATTACTCCTGGTAGAATACCAATCAAACGATCAAGTAGATTTCTGTCTTAAAAATTTTGTTGCTTTGACCACCAAAAATTAGATTGTCAGAATTTCTGTTTTGATAAGTGATATGCATTGTGTGTATGTTAATTATAGCATGTGTAACTTCAAACAACCATAGAAAAATAATGTCTCTTTTATGTCATAGTAATATCGATTTTTCTCCTGGGGTAAATAATACTTTCTTGGAAAGAAACTGTATTTCAAAGGAAAAGAGAATAAGATTTCCAAACATGCAGTGGAAGAGCTTATAAACTGATCTCTGAAGAGAGACAGAAGATCAATAAATATTTCACTACCATAAAACTTTTTTTAAAGAAAATTCTACATGGTTAACTAGAAGAGCTACTATCTTTGATATCTACATTAAGAACACAATCCATTATTTTTATCTCCTAGCTTTTTTTTCATCTCAGGTAGATGAAGGTTGGCTTAATAAGCCATCATTTGGGTATGTGTATTAAAATACTCAGACTTCTGATTTTATCTACTACGGATATGAAAAACATAGGAAAGGATTTCACATATTTTTCTCAATAAACATTCTCTTTAAGTTTGCAAACTCAGCAAGAGCTTAATTAAAATCAATAGGAAAAAAATTTTAAATGTAAATGGAAACTATTTGTTTTGTTCTTTCTTCTAAAATATCCACTCTATTTCTCCACATGCTTCTTTTGTTCAACTCTTTTCAAGTATGTCCTACACAGATGGCACAGTGTTAGGCACTAATATGCATTATCGAGGAAGCAAGATACTAATCCAAAAGTGACATATAAAGAAGGCAAAAATGACTTGTGTTCTCCACGAAAGGCCGTGGCCAAATGGTCTGGGACTGTGGTACTACTTTTTGAGCTTGGCACATTTGAATCCCCAGAATTTGACTATGGATTAAAGTTAGTCCTTTAGTTCCAAGTTTCCTTTCTCATTTCTCCACATAGTTCTTAATCTGCAATAAAGCACATATTTTATTACATCCTTATTTGCCTCAAAAAAAGACAGATGTTTTCAATACCACTATTGGATACATTTTGGCTAAATGCAACCAAAGCGAGTCCTACCATTGGTTTTTCCTGAACTACTGGCCCAGGTCCCTGCTCTGGGGCCCATCTTCCTGCAGTGAGTTCCCCTTTCAGAGTGTTTTAGTTACTTTTCTCTCGTTGTTGGGACAGAATACTCAACACACAAAGTTAGGGGAAGAAAGGTTTATTAGCTCACAGTCTGCAGAGGTTTCAGTCTATAGTCCGCTGGGTCCGAGGCAGGGCAGCATGGCAGAGGCAGGGCGGACCGACATGGCAGACCGGCATGACTGACCAGCAGCTGACCAGCAGCAAAGTAAAGTGAAGTAATGCAAGGAATGTATGCAAATAAGCAATGCAAACAAGCAGCTAACTAGCTTCTTCCTGTATCTTTTATCTAGGCTACCTGCCCTTAGAGTGGGTAGCACTCCCACCCTTAATTTTAGTTTCATATCCTTGATCCCAGCAGAACCATGCCAAACCGATCAATGGATCAATTTAGTAACCACACACTCTAGATCCAGCTATCTCTTACCACATGAGGCTTTGGGAGGACATCTAGACACAAACCATAACACAGAGTGAGTCAGCCACCTCCTGCAGAAGCCCAGAATATGCGCATCTCCCAGGCCAATGCTACAGTAGCAACGCCTAGGCAGTCTGCATTTCCTAACCTCACCTGATTTTAAGAGTCACTTGGGGAGAGTGGAACAGATTCCTAGGTCTCCCCAAACTACCAGGGGATGCACTCACAAACCTGAAGTTTTTAAAGCTCCTTAGCTGAGTCTTTTGATCAGGAAAGTTTGTAAAACACTGTATTACGAAGGAACCTGATACATACTTTTTGGATTAGTGCAGTTTTTAAGTAACACTTTCAAGACCTGTTACAGCTGGTGTTCCTCAGGGCTGAAGAACTGGTTAAAGCTTTGTGAACCCAGTAGAATTTATCAGCTTAAAAATGAGGTAAAATGTGTATCTCTTTCAAGTTATTCTATTTAGAAAACAATAATCTTTGTATTATTACAAGACTTGGAATAAAGAACCATTGTGTCTTCTGTGGCCACTAAAAGGGACTAAGTGTATCACTGTGTGGGTAAATTCCCTATGAGATAAAAGAAACTTTACAATTCATATTACTGAAAGAACCTAAAATTCATGTCCTCTCTTGGGATGAACTATAGGAAATGCAATCATATCTGGTAAATCTTATAACACGTTATTTTAGTAAAACTCAAAAATACGGTACTCAGAAAATGATTTTGCAAGTTATTTGTGAAGAAGACAAGTCTTGTCAAATATTCAAATCCTGCCAGGAAAAACATTTAGTGTAATAAGTGTGATTATGGTGAGTGCCCTTTTTAATAAAAGATATTTGATCTATTTTGTCTTTTCCAGATGGAAAAGTAAAAATAAAGTCCCAGTCTAGTCTCTGGACAGAGATTTCAAAGGGTCTGTTAATCTTGGTATGGTATGTTTATAAATTTGTAATTCGGAATAAACTCCCTTGAGATAGAAAATATTAATGTCAATAATTTCTCCTTTAAAAAAGTTAATACTTGTCTAGATATATTTGTATCAATTTAAAGTTATATTTTTTCCTATTTAGTTACATACAACTCCATCAAGTGAAGTTACTATTTTTCAAATATATTTTGAAAACATTCATATCTTTCTCTATGCACTTTACATTTTCTAATGTACAGGGTTTTAATAAAGCTTAATAACTTTATTCCTACCTCTATTACATACTCTATAATTCTTTTCCTCTCTACCATTTTATTATTTTCTAAGACTATATTAAATCTGCCCGAGTCTTCATTTCAATTCAAGAATGATTTATTGAGATCGTGTTGAATATCTGACACTACACTAGGCCCCAAGACACCATGATAAGCAAAACAAATCTTCAAAATATTTTTCTTGATGGCATTTTTAAATAGAGAAGTATTCTATATTCAGAAATTTTGGTTTTATTCACCTTAAAAACTTGCATGATAGGATCTTAGAATTAAAATGATCAACTTATTAAATACAAACTTATCACTTAAATTTGTCAAGCATGGGATTGCAGAATTTCTCTTAATAGTCCCAATTTTAGAAAATTCCAACTAAAACAAAATCATTCCTAATCCTGAGCCATGATTGTTGTCTTTAAATATTCTGATCTTTGATTAGAGTTGTTCATTTCAGGAGACATGGAACAATCTTACCATCTGTTTTTGTTAGCTTGTATTTTTTGCATTCAGAGCAGTTATGCTTCTCAGTGTTTTTCCATATCACTTACTATATCATAGAGATGTATTTTAACCCACTCATAATTTATTGTGATTATTAATATGTTTTAATTCTGCCTTAGGTACTTTCTCATTCCTGGGACAAAATACCTGACACCCACAAGTAAAAGTAGAAAAGGTTTTTTGGTTTCTGCTCCAAGTAACTCTCTTTACATGTGTCCACTTGCTCTATCAATGTATAAATTGGTAATTCTGCATTTGTAGAATTCAAAGATAACTTGCAATAACTAAAAAGTAATACATAATCTACAAATTTCCTAATTTCTTTTTAGGGAACATTTCCCAAGACTCTAAAGGAAGAATTGTAACTTACTGAATTATTATTCTCTGTACTGGATCATGATTCACATTAAAATAATACAAATAAATACTATTTATTTGACTTATTGAATTTATTAATTTAATAGATATTAATTTAACATTAATTTAATTTAATAGATATTAATTTAATAGATATTAATAGATATTAATTTAATAGATATTAATTTAATTAATAGATTATAAATTCTGGGTACTGATGCAGAATATAGAATGAAAAATGAACCTGTTTATCTTTTCATAAAGTAAAATTACAAAATAAATTTTATAACATAAAATTTCCAGATGAATGAGTCCATTGTTGTAAATAAAATTTAGAATCAATGAGATGATAGATCAGAGCAAACATTTCCTTCCATCTCCATCCTAGAGTACATCCGTCCAGAGGGCCGCTCACTATAACTGCTATTTTCAGGACTCTGCTGACATTGCCAACGATTAGACATCCCTCAACTGGTATTTGCCGTTACAATCTGATGAAGTTCTGGAGTTTCACCAAACCTTTTACCAAAATTGCCAACAAATGATTAATTGACTAATTTCTTCCAACCTTTATTCCGTGCCTCCATACCTATAGTCCAGGATGGTAACGAGAGGTGAAGCAAGGGAATGGGCAGAAAGAAACTTAGCATCTAGGAAATCAACTATTGGATAATCAATCTCCATATGATGTCAGAGCAGGATATAGTAATGCAATATTGTTGATTTCACAGTTCTGTAGGTGTACTTATTGAAAGGATCACTTTTATTACTGAAGTTGACAATCTTCCTTTTCTCTTTTCTTGCTAACACACACACACACACGTGCACACAAGCACACACACAATTTCTGGGTGGGGAAGGCATGAGTAAAACTGACATCAGAATATAAGGATCATTTAGCTTCAGTTTTCACTTTCTGATTTTTAAAATTAACAATTATCACTGGTCTAAGTATTCTACATTATTCTGTGTCTTTTCTCATTACATGAAAATATTTTGACCTTGTCCTGATAGTGACTGCAATAACAAATAATATTATTTACTCACTGTAAATAAAAGTGTATGACATTTTTCTTTTCATTGTAATAAACATTTTCCTGTCAAATCACTATATAGTATTTTAAAATTCTGGGGCAACCTATTTGGGACCCCTCCTCTCTCTCAGGAGCTATTCCTATTCCCCATTCCTGTTCCCCAGTAAATTTTTGTACGCTAAAAAAAAAAAATAGATTCTGGTAAGTAGATGCTGGGAAATACTATAATCGCCAGCAGTATGCTGTCTTTATCCTCCTGTTTCTGGTTTAAGAAATCATAAATTATTTTTTATCTTTGCTCTGACAGTGTTGCAAATTATTTCTATGAAAAAATACCCACTATATTATCCAACTTCGTTGTATTTATTTAAATAATTAGATAATTATTGACTCTGTCACAAAAATCATAGAATTAAGTTGCCATTAATAATTTATAACTAGGGATATACTCGTGCAAACACACTCACACACAGGCACACTTCACAAAATCAGCCACCAACGTTTTTACTTGAACAGAGAAAAGTTAATCCAGATTTTTGAAAGCAAAGAAGCTCATGGTGAACTCCATTATAAAAGTCATATTATTCTGACATAAAATAGAACTTGACATTTGGCCTAATTATAACTTTTCATGTCTTTAATAATCTGCTTATCATTATGGATATTTAAATAAAGAAAACTCTTCTGATACCTTTTGCCCTTTTTTTCTGGTTCATAGTCTTCTTAGGATTAAAAAGAAAATGAATTTTTTTCAACCCAAAGTTTTACTAGATAAACGAATAATATATAAAAATATGCTAAAACTTTCCTTCTTATATTTTAGGGCAATGTAACATTTTATATTAAGTAAAGCATCTATTACTCTTTCCAAATATCTTCTAAAGAGAAAAGTCAGGAAAATAACTATTAAAATCCTGTACAGCTCTGAATTTTGACTTATACAGTTTTATTGATCTATAAACATTTTCATGCTTTTGTGGTATATAGCTTAATAAATTTACACAAATCAAGTTATAGAGTGCTTCCAATGATTCATCTCATTTGATTTGGTTAAGTGCACAAAGAAATAATATATTTCAGACTGCCAGCTTGAATTATAAAAAAAGAATATAGAATCACTTACTAGGCATTACAATAGACAGCTAATCTAGATTGATAATTTTGTCATCATAGAGTTCTATAGTAATTCAAAATTTTATAATTTGTTTTCAAATTATTAAAATGAGTTTTAGTTTTAATCTCTCATTTTCAGATTTCAGTTTTTAACTTTTGGCACGATTTTATTAATGTCAGGATACAATTTTATAATATTTTAAATTTAATATATCCTATTAAAATTAATAATTCAAATATAGGAAGACAAATTAAGAGAACATGTTGCTAATTGAATTACAACATACTTTCTTTAAACACAAGGAAATTATTAA
Organism: Hystrix cristata; assembly: GCA_004026905.1. Classification (NCBI taxonomy): domain Eukaryota; kingdom Metazoa; phylum Chordata; class Mammalia; order Rodentia; family Hystricidae; genus Hystrix; species Hystrix cristata. The sequence continues at coordinate 26,968 of PVJO010011860.1, read as the reverse complement.
GGTGAATAGAAAGTTGTTAAACACTGATGTGCTCACCTAAGAAATAAGCAGTGACTTTACCTCAGAAATGTAAACTAAATATAATTATTTTGTCTACAATGTCTATAATTAAACATTCATTAGTTTTAATAAGCAGACACAGTAGATTAGGTCTGGCGTATGTTTTGCTTTGTTCTTCTTTAAGGTAAAAACTTACTTCTTGACCTGGGGAACTAGTTTATTATTGTAGTTTAATTATTTAGCTCCTTATTACATCTGCCAACACTAGTAGTTAATTATTGGCTATATTTTGGTGGTTTCTAATTTAACCTCTCTTATTAAAATTGAACATTAAATGCAGCATATCCCAAATCCTATTTACCATCATCCCTTGCGTGTGCGGTCGCACCTCTGTCCACAGGGTTTGTTTCAGGCTCTCGCGAGCACCTATTCTTTAAGATTTAACACCTTAATGTTATTAATATGGTCCCATTCAGAGCATATTAAAATTTACCAAATTTATTTCAAGTTCATCAATCTAAGCATTTCTGCTGTCAACAATTCTCCATTTTCACTGCTTCTTTTGTGTTTTAGATTCCTTTTGACTACCATGAGTTCTCCTAAATTAGTGGGACCAAAATTGTTTTCTCTTTGCTGCATCAGGAGTACATTCGTCTGTCACATCAGTATTTCTGGGTCATACTTCTGATCAATAAAGATTCTATTTATGTGGGTCTTTCTGAACAGCCCTGAGTTTATATGACATCATGTCTCTTATCCAAATCTTATAGTCCTTGCAGTCACTGGGGTGATGAAAATATATTATGTCTAACACGAATGGATAAATTAATGAATGCATAGTGGGATGTAAAGTTTCTCTACACTAATGCATTCTATCATACTACAGGTGTAAATATATTACATGTAAAAGAACAGAAAAGCAGACATTATAGAATCCATAATGCTACCTTCTTTCGTTTTCTCTCATATGTGCCCATATCAAGCTTTTTATTATTAAAATCTTCACATTCTTCAAGATTGAGAAATAAACGTGACCTTCATCCAGCTGGCTTTTCTGATAGCTGCAGGCAAATTCACCCTTTATATCTTACAATAGACATTGCCATGATCTTTCTTACAGGTTATGAAATCTGAATGTTATATTTCTGCTACTTCTATATGCACTCATGTTAACTATAACTCCTGGATTCTACCTCACATTAACTTCACTCCCATAAAAATGGAAAACTTCTTGAAAAACCATTCCTCCTTTAACCATATTTCTTGAAGTTTCTGAAGGTATGTGCTTTAGACTTTCTGAATCTAGTTCAATCCCATTTCCAGATAATACTCACTATAATCTTCCCTTTCTGGTTGTGCTCATCCTTTTTACCACCTGAAGAAGCCCCATTCTTCAAGTCGCATCTTGGAAATGACACCGAGCTTGCATTGCAGCTTCACAAGTCTTTCAGAGCGCCTGATCCTTAAGGAGCTAGTTAGTGAAGTGTCTGCAGCAAAAAGGGAGACAATAGCCTCCACTCAATCTAGGTCTTATTTATACCTGTGCTCTAATTATGTCATTCAAAGCCTCTTGTCAAAATAATGCATTGCCATCCAGCCCTAACCCATGTACACCAATACAACGCTAGCCCCGCAGACCTGAAGTCAGCTCAGTTTCCCCTATAGTTGATTATTTTCCAAGACAAGTATCCCATTTTTTGTAATCTGCGTTGCATTCATGAATGTCTCTGGGTGATTGTGATTTCTTACCTAATTGACTCTATTTTAATTCAAAATAAAAAAAAAGAAACTGTGCAATGTTTATGCTGTGTGTACCTTTCATATTGATTGTGACTTGGAAAGTAAGTGCTCATTAACATGAACTTAGTAAACATATCATTAGCTCACAAAGTAAAGAACAGGTCAACTCCTGGGCCTCGTTCAGTATCACCCAATTTCCCAGTAAGGTCACATTCTGAGGCACTAGGGTTTAATACTTCAACATGTCTTTTTTTAAGGATGCTATTCAGTTCACAACAATTATAAAGAAACAAGGACTGATTGTCTCATAGAATTGATAAAGCTCTAACATTACTACCAGTATCGACGTGTGCAGAATGTTAAACACTTTTCACAGCAGATAGAAAGAGTGTAGTGCCATCCAGGAAACACCAAGACAGGATCAAGATTCTTTGGGGTTAACATGTCCTATATTGACAGAAACATTTTGAGGGTAGGAGAATCATTCTATATTTCACCTCTCACCTGGTGTTTTAGGAAGAATACATATATAGTAAATGATTTCTTAAATAATAATTTATTCAAATTATTTTTGATCTTGTTTATCACATTGTTTTTATGGTCTGAGAAAGGATAAAACAAGTTGAAACAGTGAAGCTTTCTGCCAGATAAATGACTTTATGAAAAGTCTATAAGACACCAGACAAGACGTTGCTGTGGGGAGTCAGGCTAAAATAGTAAGATCCTCTTGCTAAGAATAAATGAATAATATGCTCTGCTCCTTACTTTTGTTCCCTGTGACAAAGATAAAGTTAATTATTCAGAGATAGCAGAGAAGTCTGTTTATTGAACGTGATATGCTAGATGCAATTCTGGATTGTAATATAGTGTAATATTAAAGATCAAGGAACTTTTAATCGGCATAACTGCGATTTTTAATTGAGCCCATTTATTACACACATGAGTTGCATTGAAAATTCTCCCAAATCAAAAGCTCAGTGAGCACTATAGCAATTGAAAAGGGAATCTAATAATCTGAGCCCATTCCTTAGATTCTCTTTAAATCAGATATATTTAAAATCAAACAATTACAAATTACTTTTGTTAAAATTCAAAAATTGATTTAATGTCAATTACATTTTTTCACATATTTGTCCACTTTCCTTTGGACCACTAGCTGATTTCATGTACGCAGGCTTCAGTAATGGAGCTTATTGATGTCCCGAGTCTATATGATGCCATGACATCAGAATGAAAGATTTGATATTCACTACCCAGATGCTTTGCCTTCTTGCCTCCATCTGGATGTTTGGCCTTGTACTTACAAACCATCTGGGTTTGTCACTGTGCTTCACACTTTTCATCCAGATGTTTTGGCATTGTATGGACAAAGCATATGGCATTGTCTATAATATGTAATTACATAAAAATAAATAACACTGTGTAAGCAACCAAAGTTGCAATATTTTCCCTTCAACAAATCTCAAGGAATATTTTTGTAATAAATTACTTGTGGCAGGATAGATTTTTTTTTGCTATATTCTAAATTTCAAAAGAAATCTCCAATATTTTAATACATTCTGATAAAAGTTTGCTATTTAACTTATCTTTAGCCTTTAGTTGTAATTAATGTACTAACTGCAATTTTGGTATATCTATGGAAATCTGGATTTAAGAGTAATAAAAATTTTAATATCTTTTACATTAAACACATCATATAAGAAAAGTCACATTAAATCTTGTTTTCAACAAAATATGCTGTTAAATTATTCATATCCAAGTCTACACATGCTCATGTATCTAATTCAGATATTCCATGTACCTGCACGCCTGGAGTCATTGCTTTGGGAAAGCAACAAAAAAACAGCAAAAAATGGGATACTTCAAATCATTATGACAGTTATTAGCTCCAATAAGATTTGTGTGAAAATCTCAATATTAAATACACAGACATCATGTATTGTATAAAAAGCAAACCTTTTCCGCCAAAGGAAAGAAAAGGTAAAGACAGCTAATTACAGTGTGAAAAATATTCCCCATTAGATCCTGTGGCCATCTCCTCATGCCTGTAAGTGTGTGGAGTCTTAGGAGTCCACCGTAGATTTGGGCCAAAATTCTTCAAGTATGTGCTGTGAGAGTCTCACTCAGTTCATGTCAGGTGTAATAAGCTTGATTCTAGGACCAGGATTTAAGGGTAGATGAGGAAAGAATCTGTGAAAGAGATATTGATCGAGATGGTATTTGACTGGAAACTCCAATAGGGAAAGCATTTCTGAAATGTGATGCTTACATGGAAAAGAGAAGACTTGCAGGTTAAAGGATAAGAGTGAAAAAAGAATAAGAAACACACCCTCTTATACTTAGAGATTATAACAATGAAAAGGAATGAATAATTATTTATGCTTCCAAGGGCAGAATTAGAATTACAATTTTAAAAAGTTTTGCTTCGACACTGTAGGGAGATGGCGTGACTTGCGGAAGAGAGTTGTCTCACACTGCAGTACTCACACAGGAAACTACAGTGTAAGAACTCGACTACATGACAGTAAGTTTCTGCTTAAAAATGTTTCTAGCTCCAGTGTCTCGGGAACTGCCCAGCACACAGCAAACAGACACCACAGATGAACGACTGATTTCCGAAGTTGTATTTCAGGTATCATTGTCTCCAGTGAGACGAGGAGATTTATCACATTGATCCAGCCCCAGTCTACAATCGCTCCTTCACGCCCTTTGTCATATTACTCCACAGAATCACTCGATTTTCAAAATAAGAGTACCCTTATTTGTTCAAGTTTTGTAGGCCTTATTGACCTTTGATGAAAACATGACAGCAAGTAGAAAGTTTTTCCAGATTTCAATTATAGAAATCAATTTTTTCCAAGGAATATATTTTCAGAACATTCTCCTTTTGAAATTTTCCTCATGATTCCTTCTACTTCTTATAGTCTCTCCCTCTCAATAAGCAGTAAGTCTGTTATTGAGACTGCAGTGAGCAAGATTTTCACAGTTATCTCTGCTGCATCATCCTGTGTGCCTCCCCACACTTTTTGATATGCTTGGACATTCAGCATTAGCCATTCATCCCTGGAAAAGCCAACATCTGACTAGGTACCTCCGTATAGCTTTTTCCTTGATATATTCCTTAGAGAACCATGTGTTCTTCCCACATGCAGCAGAAGAGTAAGTACTAAACTTAAGTAGATATTGTGCTAAGAAAGTAACCATTTTAATTATAATTAGCTGTTTTTCTAACTGCAACAGAGGGCTACAAAATGTGCTGTGTGTAAAGAACCGCATTGGACAGTACTACAAATAACAAAAAGCTCTATGCAGAAGGGAAAAATGCTCTCTACAGAGTAGTGTAATCAATTCGTGGAGGCCAGAGTGAGATCTCTGTTGCTTCAAGTAGGGAGGCAGACAGCAGAGTATTTCACTTTCTCTGAGTAATTACTGCATTTGAAAATCAATCCTTTTATTTACCTAATGTGTGCGAAGTCTTCACTTCATGCCAGGCAGTGCGCAAACATGCCCAGAAAACGCAGCGGCGAGTCAGACAGATTTGGTTCCCATTTGCAGCAGGCTTGACTGGCTCCAAGTCTAGATGAGGTAGGAGCCCTGGGTGAGCCCGGGTCCCAGCGGCAGACCGAGTCTGCGTCCTGCTGAAGCCGCAGGACTCAAGGTACAAGGAGCAATAATTGCTCTCGGTTTTAGGCAAACGTTGTATTTAGGTCTAGAAACGTACGGAGTTAAATGTGAGTAACAGAAAGAGACATCTGGAGAACAGGCTCAAGTCTACTTGCAAATATGCTGATGATGAAAGCTCTTCTATAAATCCTGCTCGAGTTTATAGAGAGACTGAATGCCATTGTTCAGTGTTTTCCCAGCCACATTCAGTTCACATTTAATTCTCAAAATAATAGCTTTCATTACTCATCACAGTTCACAAATGAATCATTTTTTATCAGTGGATGCTGACTCCTCAGTTTTAACTGAAATTTGATGTACTTTTTGATAAAGGAGTTAGAAATGCGCTATCAAGCTTGCGCCTCTTATAAAGAAAGCCTGGTGGCCTTGAAGGAGACACCAGAGAAGGTGTCAGCAAGGCCAGTGAGATAAATTAAAATGGCCTCATCTGAGGTAACTCAAATCATTCTTTTATTACTACAGAATTCTTCTCTATGCTTACACGTTCATCTTAGCAATGACTTTAGTGTCAATTCAAAGTTAGGTGAGACTTTAGGTTGTGCAGATATCACGGGATCTTATTGCAGAAGTAGAAACTGGAAACATTCTGATACAGCATTTGCAGGAAATAGCCATCTTCTCTCATGAAGGAACTAGGGTAGAAAGTTCAACACTAGAGCAATGATGGAAGAAATACAGTGTCCTTAACTGTAGTCACAATAATACTGGGGCACACATTGGAAGAAATAAAAAGCACCAAGTTCTTGCAACACTCTGAAGAATGTTACCTGATCACAATAGTTATGGCCTGAGAAAATAAGAGGAAAGAATGCTCTGAGGCTTCTACACAGTTGTAGGGATCTTCTTGGCTTTAGAAAGAATGTTTTTAAGGGAGACGATGTAATAAAATTATTGGCCTCAAAGTAAAGGCTAAGAGCAACCAGAAATTGGCTTGGTTATTCTAGGTACCCTTCCTGTGACACATTCTTTAGATCCTATTCAGGACTCCAGAATGATTTCCAAATCTGTGCATGACTTATTCCTTCCTCTTCAGTTGTTCATTTAACAAATACTTATACATGTACTCAAACTATGTCAGGTTCAGATGATTTAAGCAAAGAAACCTTGTGTGTAGTGCTTCCTCATAACTTACCTGCTGATTAAATACTTACTGGATTTCTGTTCTGTAACTTGGAGATACACACAGCCATCTTACAGGAATACTTTTTAAATTCTTTATTCGCATTGTTCGGGAAGTATGCAAATGTTTGCATAGTCACTGTATGCCATGTTAGCAATTCTGTGAGAGAGGGCTTTAATTTTCTAAGTTTATTTCATTTTATACTAGGTATGCTTTGTCATAAAAAGACTAGAAATATACACAATCAAAAAATACCATAAAGTGAATAAAAATAATTTTTTCTAGTGTTACAACTAAAGGAACTTATTTTATAAGTCCAAATTGATGTTTTTAATCTGTAAAATGAGAGTGATAATAGCTCTCATGACTACCTAGCACAGAGGTAAGGATACTGCATGCTATTGTACACAGGACACTATAAAGAATTGTAGAAAAGTGTAGAATTATTGTTATTCATTTGAAATGCCTGAAAGATCATCAAATGCACATCAACGGGTGACAGAAATCACTAATCTTTTCTGACTTTTCTGCTTTAATTTCTGATATTTCCTACTTTGTACATTGTGTATTCCTGCCCTGTGTCTCTTTGTGTAATAATTTGCATTCATAAACACAAAACTTACAAATATAAAATGTAAGATTCAATAGATTTTAGCACATTGACAGAGTTGTACAACTATAAGCACAATCAACTGATGTCATTTTTGTTATCCCAAATCAAATCACTCTAGCTACTAGTTGTCATCTCCTAATCCCTGCCTTCTAAATCTATTTTTCAAAATAGACCATACTCATAACAATAATAAAGACCTTAACATATCCACAAAATGCAAATTCTGTAAAGTGAGCTCTCATGCCATAATAACGCAGCACCAGAGACTGACAACAGAACCATAATTAGAATATAGATTTTTTTCCCTTTCTCTCTCTCACCATCCCCTTTCATCTTTCCTATTAAATTTTTTCACAATGTATGTTGTGGTATGATGTTTTTAAATCTTTTTGTAAGATACTCAAAGGGGAATAACTGGGTCAAATGGAATTTCTATTTTTAGTTTTTGTAGGAATCTCCATACTGATTTCCATAATGATTGTATCAGTTTACACTCCCACCAACGATGAAGAAGTGTTGCTTTCTCCTGACAGCATTTGGTATTGGTTGATTTCTTGGTAGTTACGGTTTCTGGGGTATGCTGAAAACTTAATGTTGTCTTAATCTACATTTCTCAAATGGGCAGTGATGTTGAACATTTTTCTAAGTACATAGTATTGACCAATTGTATTTCTCCATCTAATTAATATCTATTCATTTCAGAGGCCCATTTTTGACCGAGTCTTCAAATTTGGGCAGGGGTCTGCTGTTTTGAATACTTCATATATTTTAGATGTTACTCTTGAAGAGTAACTGGCAAAAATTTTTTCCCATTCTTTCGGTTGTCTCTTCACTTTGTTGGTGGTTTCCTTCAATATACAAAAACTTTTTATTTTAATGAGACCCCATTTATGGATTCCTTGCATTATTTCTTGTAAAACCAGGGTTTTATTGAGAAAGTGTTAACCTACACGTATGTCTTCAAGAGTTTTGTCTATTTATCTTTCAGGAGACAAAACGGTTCTGTTCTAATGATGAGAAATTTGATCTATTTTTATTTTAGTTTAGCGTATGGTGAGAAGTATGTGTCTAAATTCAACCTTCAGCATGTAGAAGGTCAGTTTTCCCAGCACCACTTGTTAAAGAGGCTTATTTCCTCCAGCAAAGATATTTGGTCCCTTTTTCAAAGATAATTTAACTGAATATGCCTGAGATTGTATGTACATCTTCTACTCTGTTCCTTTGATCCACAGGTCTGTGTTTTTCAGAAATATTAAGCTGTTTTTATAACTGTAGGTTTACAGGTCTTAAGGTATGAGATTATGATGGACCCTGCCATGCCCTTATTGCTCCCAATGCTTTTGCTATCTCAGGTCTCTTCTGAGTCCAGTGAATTTTAGCATTGTTTTCTCCAGTTCTGTAAAAATATATTTTAGTATTTTGATTGGGATTGCATTAAATCTATATAACATTTTTGGGAATATGGCCAACTATATTGTTTCTGCCTATCCAAGAACAGTGGATATCTTTCCATTTTCTGATGTCCTCTTCATTCTCCTTTTTCAGATCACTATAGCTTTCATTGTAAAGTTCTTTCATGTCCTCAGTTGGTTAATTACTAAATATTGCATTTTTCTTGGTCTTATAAGAGATACTGTTTCTCTAATTTCCCTCTCAGTGAGTTTGTTATTAGTATAAAGGAGCACTATTGATTTTTTGGTCATTGACACTATATCTTGCTACATTACTGAATTTGATTAGTAGTTCTAGGAGTCTTTCAGTGTGTTTGTAGGGTTCCCTATTTAGGCCATCATGTCATCTATGAATAATGAAAATATTCATACTGCTTCCCTTTTGATAACTTCTTCTTCCCTATTCATAGCCCTTTTATCTCTTTCTCTTGTCTCATTGCTTTAGCTAGTGTTTTGAGAACTGTATCGAACAGAAGTGGTGATAGCAGACATCCTTGTCTTGCTCCTTATTTTACAGGTTTCTCAAGTTTCACGCCTTCTGCGAAACCATCCCTGCAAACCTAGAATGAAAACTGCTTGGTCACGATGTTTAATTTTTATGATGATTTGCTGTGTTATGTTCACCAATATCTTGTTAAGGATTTTTGTTTCTTGCTAAAGAGATTTGTCTGTAGTTCTCTTTTTTGGGTGGGTCTTTTTCTGGTTTTAGAAAAAAGGGTAATGCTTGGTTCCAGAAATGACTTTGGAAGTACTGCTTCCCTTTTGATTTTATTAAAGAGTTTCAGTTGTGAATGGTATTTTTCCCTAATTTCTTTTTCAGTGGGCTCATTATCAGTGTACAGGAACACTACTGGTTTTTTGTGTTGATTTTGTAGCCTGCTACACTACTGGATTTTGTTATGAATTGTAAGAGTTTCTTGATGGATTTCTTGGGATTTTCTATGTGAAAGATCATGCCAAAGGCAATAATGATAGTTTGCTTACATCCTTTTATATATATATAAAAGTATATATATATATAAAAGTATATATATATATATATATATATATATATATATATATATATATATATACTTTTTTCTTGCCTAATTATAGTTGCTAAAGTTTTGAGTAGTATGTTGAATGCAAGTGGGAATAGAGGGCATCCTAGTCTTGCTTCTGATTTTAGTGGAGAAGATTTCAGTTTTCTCTCATTTATTAGGATGTTGGAAGTAGGTTTGTCGCAAATAGCTTGCGCTGGATTGTGGTAAGATCCTTCTCTATCTATACTCTTCAGTGTTTTTCTCATGAAGCAATAGTAGATTATTGTCAAAGGCTTTTTCTGTGTCTGTTGAGATGATCATGTTGTTTTTGTCCTTGTTTCTATTTATTTGGTGTGTTGCATTTCTTGATTTGTGGGTGTGTGCTGGACCATCCTTGCATCCCTGGTATGAAGTCTTCTTGGTCATGGTGTATGATCTTTTTGATGATTATTGCATTGTTTGTCAGTACCTGATTGAGGATTTTTGCATTTAGAGTCATTAAAGAGATCTGTGGTTTTCTTTTTTGGTAGGATCCTTGTTGGGTGTTGAAAACAGGGTAATGGTAGCTTCCAGGAATGACTTTGGGAGGATTCTTTCACTTTAAATTTCTTTATAAAACTTGGAAAATACAGGTATAAAACCCTTATGATGAATATGATCATTGCGTACATCTAAAATGTACTAATAAAATTTATATTAAAAAGAAAAGCTTGTGGAGTATTGGTATCAGAACTTCCCTGAGGTTTTCATGGAATTCAACAGTGAAGCCTTCTGGACCTGGGCTTTCCTTAGTTGGTGGGTTATTTATTACTGTTTTGATCTCATTGCCTACTGTTTGACTATTCAGGTTTTTCAAATCTTCTTGGTTCAATTTTGGTAATTTATATGTTTCTAATAATCTATAAATTTCTTTTGAATTTTCCAATTTATTGGCCTACTGGTGGATGAACTAGTGGTTAATTTTTTTTTTTCGTTTTAAATTTCAGTATTGTCCATTGTTATTTCAACTTTTTCATTTTAAATTGCATGGATTTGTGTCCTTACTCTCCTTTTCTCTGGTTAGATTAGGTAAAAGTTTGTCTATTTTGTTTATTCTTTCCAAGAACCAACTCTTATATTTATTAATTCTTTGTATTTTTTTACTTAATTTTACTGATTTCTGCTCTAATCTTGATAATTGCCCTTTTGTACTAGCTTCAGGTCTGGATTTTAGGAATCTGAGGTACATTCTGAGGTTATTTGGGAGGGGCTTTCTTCTTGTGATGTGGAGATTCACAACTATAAACTTGCCTCTTAGGACTACTTTTGTTGTGTCTGTAAGATCTACTATGTTGTACTGGCATTGTTATTTAGTTCTAGAAACTTTTTTACTTCTTCCTTGACTTCTTCTGTAACCCACTGTTTAGTTAAGAGTATACTTTTTAGTTATACATTTGCATAATTTCTGTGTTTTCTTTTGTCATTGATTTCTAACTTCATTGTACTATGTTTGATAATATACATGGTATAATTTCAGTTCTTTCCCATTTACTTAAGGCTGATTTATTGGCTAGGTTGTGGCCTATTTTGGAAAAAAGTTCTATGTGCTGCCACAAAGGATGTATATTCTGTTGGTATTGAATAGACCATTCTGTAGATATCTATTAAGTACACTTGTTTAAAAGTTTTATCCAACTTTGATATTTCTTTGTTGATTTTTTGTATAGTTGATCTACTTGTGACAATGGGATGGAGTGGTCCCCCACTAGAACTGTGCGTATGTCTAGTTAATCTTCTATGTTCAGTAGTGCTTGTTTTACGAAGTACTACTGAACATCCTTTGATGCATAAATTTTAATATTTATTACCTTTTCCAGTTGGATTATTCCTTTATCTAATATGTAGTGACCTTATTCACCTCGCTTACTAGTTTTGGCTTAAAGTCGACTTTATCTGATTTCAAGATAGCTACACTTGCTTTTTTTGAGTTCTCATTGAATAAAATATTGTTTTCCATTCTTTGATTTTTAGTCTATGAGTTTCTATTTGGGTTAAATGTGTTTCTTGTGTTTCTTGTGTATAGCATACTTTTTGAATTTGTTTCTTCTTCCTTTGTACCAGTTCATGTCTTTTGATTGAGGAATCAACACCATTAACTTTAATAGTTATTACTGGTAAGTATCAATTTATTCCTATGATTCAGATATTTTCCTGTTGTTGAACCCCATCTTTCTCTTCTGAACTGCTCACCTTCCCTACCCTATTCATATTAATAGTCATTTTGTCGTTACCATCTGCCTTGTCTCTTTCTAGGATATCCTAGAGAAACTTTGGAGTGATGATTTGGTGGTCATGAATTACTTTAGGTGATCTTTATCAAAAATTATCTTATTTCTCCATTAATTTGGAAAGATAGTTTTGCAGGATATGTCATCCTGGGCTGGAAACTCTTTTCTTTTTGGCTTTGAAACACTTCACTCTGTGGCCTTTAAGGTTTGAGTGGAGAAATCTGAGGTAATTCTAAAGGGTTTTCATTTTTAATTGATTTCTTGGTTTTCTCCAACTGATTTTAAGATTCAGTTCTTGTATTGTACGTCTGGGATTTTGATTATGATGTGTCATGGGAAGCGCTTTTCTGATCATGCTTTTTTTGGGTTTCTGTATCACTCATTTATATGTAGACTTTTTTTTTTCTTACCTTATTTGGAAAGTTTTCAGCTATTATCTCAGTAAATAGGTTTTTATGTTGTTTGTACTGTCTTCCAATTTTTTCACTAATTCCAATTAACTTTAGATTAGTTTTCTTTGCATCATCTAGGAGCTATTAGTTCCATTTTTCATTTTCTGTCGTTTTTATAATAGCTTTTATTAATCTGTGATGAACAACAGGCCTGTCTTCTAGTTCTGAGACAGTGATAACTTTGTTCACAAACTAAATACTTCACATGATTCTGGCTGCAGAATCACACATAGAATACACATAGTACATATATGCTTGCTATTCATTTGCAACCAGAATTGTAGAAACAATTCTGTGACCAGAATAGTGGAAAGTATTAAGTTTGTGAACCAAAGTGTAGGTGTAGCCCATCCTCACATTGATCATTTCTACTGCCCAAATTTTCAAGAGAATTTTTATCTCCCAGATTTACATTTGAAGCCCCTTTATGGACTCTAATCCTTTTATATGTTGGTAATGCAAGTTTTACGTTGTTTTGTTTAGTTTTTCTATCTTTTTATTAGTGTCTTCTTTAGACTTACTGATGAATTTGTTTTATTGAGCCAATTTTTTTTTTACTTATATCTTCTTTGATCTTGCCAATTGCCTTATTGAACTTTTTTTCTTTTTTTAATCTCCCCACATATCATTTTGAGTAACTCGGTGTGAGGCTTTCAGTTTTTTATGTTTCTGCATCCCAGTGGATCAGCTTTGGGGGAGTTGGGAGTTGTTGGGAACATTTTGTTGGCCTGTCTTTTCATGTTTCTATTTCTGTTTGTTTTGTGTCCAGGCCTGTGTGATTATTACAACTGGAAAGTTTTGTTTCTAGTATGGAGGCCTCTTTAGTTAGTGTCTGCTTTTCAGTGGTGTTTTCTTGGCTGAATAACTACTTGCATTTGCTTCTGTCCCAGGATCTAACCACTTTTGTTCACTTGAGATGGGAGGTTGCAGCCTGTTTGGCCCAATGAGCGGTTCTCCTGGGCTGGGCCACAGTGTTAGTCATGACTGCTGGGCAATCTAGGCACTGACATCTGAAGAAAACCAGTTAAAAACAATAGCTATGACACCTTAGCTATATTACATTCAGCATTGATTATTGTATTAAATGCAAACTGATTATTGACAAAATCTAAGGACCAATAAATTACCACCCTTGTCCACAGAAAAGAGATCTATAATTATAGTATGAACATGATGACAAACCAAATATTGACCTCCTATTGATCTGAGGAATTATCTACTAAATAGAACAATTTTACCTGTATGTACAATAGGGCAGTATTCAACAGCAATAGAGAAAAATCAACTATTTATCTAGAGATGCATAAAGTTTAGTAGATGCATAAAGTTATACTAGTAAAAGTGAAGGAGGTGAGGAACTGGAGAATGGGAAAAAAACCCAAAATCTGGAAAATTAGTTGATGGGATATAAGGAAGAGAGTAAAGTAAGTTGGGGGTCTTATGAAGGTGTAAAAGCAAGTTAATAGTAACAGGGAACAGTTGCTAGAAAGAATGAACAAGAAAAAGAAGAAAAAAAGATGAAGTGTAACAATAGGAGAGAAAAGACAGAATAAGGAGAGAAAAAAGTTGAAAGGAAAAGTAATACAAGGGAAAAAAGAAACTAAAAGAAGAGAAAAAATAGAGTGGGAGAAAAACCCCTAATGCTGAAAAAACCCAAAGGAAAGATAAAAATAATACAAAATGGGACAATCAAAACAAACAACTGAGTCAAAGTCGAAATTCCTGTGTCATTGAATGAGTGGTTTCTAGTCACACTCTGCAGTCTTGGAATTCGGCCAGAGAAGTTTTCCTGCCCCTCTCTGTGTGAGGCACTTTGGGAGGCCCACAGGAGAGATTCCGAGTAGCCCTCCCCTCGCTAGTGTTCATTTCTGCCAGACTGTGGCTCTTGGTGAAGCCAAGCTGTGTCCTCGCTCCTGTTGGTAGATGGGAGGCAGGATCAGCCCTCTGTTCTCTGCTGGCTATAGGCTGCAAGGTGAGGGTTCAAGTGGGCTGTTGGATGTGCTGTTGACTGTCGTGAAGTCTGGTTACTCCATCTGTCCCCAGATCTTGTCTTCATCCAGCACAGGCCCGTGGTTAGTTTTTGCCTCTGCTGTGCTCCTCTGGGGTGGGGTCTTCTCTCTCCCCTTTGCGGGTGCCGCTCCAGGTCTGCTCCAGGTCTGTCGGGTAGGGGCACCACTCAGGGTCTGCTCTCGTGTGGGCAGGGAGTGCAGGTCCGGTCAGTTCTCTCACGTTGGGGGAGCTGCTGAATCTACTCTCTCACTTGACTGTGGGCCCCACTTGGCCTGCCAGGATCTACTCTCAGGAGGGAAGTGCTACTTAGTGTCTGCTCACTCGCCTGAGGTAGGCCCCACTCAGGGGCTGCTCTAGCAGAAAGGATTCTTTCCTAGACTCTTCTAAGGGAGGATGGTCCTGCCAAACCCTTGAATGCTGATTTCTATGTGAGAGTAAATTTCTTTTCTTTTTTCTTTCTTTCTTTCTTTTTTTTTTTTTTTTTAGTAAATCTTTTAAGTGACTTATTTTGTGGCCTTTTGGAAAGGCAGCCCTGAGAAACTAACATTATGCTGCAGAATTGCATACACATTGGCAGTGAAATTATCTGAAGGAGTTGTGCCAGGATAAGCTGGGCCAAAAACAACAACAAAAAAGATGTTTATTTAGAAAAAGTCTTGAGTAAGTGGTCAAGTGGATCAATCAATCTCCTTTTGAAATCTGGAATTCTAAATAGTGATGAGTAATCAGAGAGAAACAACACAGTGACAGGGGAGCATATTCACTCCAGAAAGCAAGTTTGGCCAAAGACTAAATAGACTCTGAATAGGCAAACAGAAGCAAGACACAGCAAACATAAAACACACATCCGTCCAGGGAGTATAAATAATTTCGTATCATTTTATGGGATTTATGGCTCCTGTCACATGTATAATGCAATATTTGTGTGCTTTAAAATTACACACATACGATCCATTCCTAATTTTTCGTTTTGCCCACTTTTTAAACAAATAATATTTCAAATGATTTATTTCCCAAGATGTGCTGCTTTTCCTTTCTATATTCAAGTTGATATGAACCCTTTGTGAGGTGATTAAAAAATTAGCCCACCAGGATTTATTTCTCTCTTCTAAATTGTGTTTCAGGATCACCTGTTGATCTAGCACTCATTTATAATGCTCCTACCCTCAAACCAGCCTGGCCCATCTTTTGATGGAACACACAAAAGCCAAAATATATTTTGAGCTCACTTGTATGGCTCATGAACATGACTCCATTAGTGTCCACAGTATGTTGATTCATGAACTTTCTACAAGAATTTCTAATAATATATCCTACATGGACCATGTCCTGTTTTTGACCTTAACCAATGACTATTGCATTTAGCCTACTGCACTGTAAGTTTTAAATAAGGAAATGAGAAATAATTTAAGAGATAAACGATAGAGTTAATCATTTTAAAGACAGAGAGGTGACCTATTTACTGATCCTGGGCTGGTAGTTTGAGCTACTTGTTAAGGGGATATATTCTTTGTATGCTTTTATCTGCTGGCCTGTTAAGTTTGGAAATAGGGCTAAGCCTTGAAATGCTCTACCACATAGTGATTTCTAACAATTAGCAGAGGGAAGTAAGTCATAACAGGGAAATATGGGGGTTTCAAAGTCTTGTTAATTTAAAAGAATATGTCATAAAAAGAGTGAAAAACTGAAGTTTTAGCAGATCTCAGTAGCACTGTGCTTATCAGTTATATCATAAATTAATCCAGAGGTTCTGTTAAAGGACTTGTTGGTTTGGTCATCTGATTTTATGTTGACAAATGAAAGGGAGGTGACCCAGTGATTTCATGTCCTTGAAGAAAACTCTCTAGAAAAAGGAAAGTGAAATTAAATGGAATGGGCTGAAATTATCTATCACAGCAGCCATCATCTGCTTCAATTGGTCATTAATTTTTAGGGATCACTATAAGCCCCCACTACTCTAAGTACTGAGCTTCAAAGCCTCCAAGGACTGGGTAAAGGAGGCATGATGTGTCACAGAATTTTAAGCAAGTTACAGCAATGTGATAACTCATTCATCCATCCAAGCATATAGTCTACAAATGTTTGTTAATACTGTCCGGGGGTCAGGCATTCATACCAGGCTTGGAGAATATAGGGATGTAGAAGATGTGGCTCATTCTCTCAGAAAGTTAATAGATAGTAAATTTAAAAGTTAAAAGTGCTCTAAACAACTAAAATATAGCATTCTATAGAAATGTTTTACTTTTACTTTATGATGGTTCGGTAAATATACTTAGAGGAAAGTGCTGCGTATACAGAGACCAAATGACAGATAAGACTGAAAATGTCGGGAGACTATTCCACCCCTAAAGAATGTTATGTAGAAGATATAATTTAAAGGATTAATAACTCCTAACTCTCAGAACTGTTATTACAGTTACTTGAGCATACATTTCTGAAAAGAGAATTGTGAAAAAAGATTACCTAGGTGGCCAAGTGCCCGACCACCACTTGAAGCCTTCAGAATTTGTTAATCCTTAAATCCTTAATCCTCAAACCTTAATCTGTATAAGCCATATGGAGTCATTGAACCAATGGGAAATAAAATGAGCGTATGGACACTTTTGTAATATTCAAGATGCAGTGCAGAGTCTGAGTTATAGACCAAGAACAGAAACGTCTCAACCATTAGTCAGGAGAGATGACAATGATTTGCAAAACGATAGCCTTTATAGGAGAAAAACAGATGGTTCAAGAGACATTTAGGGGTTATAATTTAGAAAATTAATGACCCATTATTGTGGAAGGCCAGTGGAAGAGAGAGAGTGTTCTGAATAAGTCTTAGATGTCTAACATGAACAGAGTACGTTTTGTATTATACACTAAAAGGACGTGGAGGAAGAACTGCTTATGGTATGTAAGGTATCTGTAAAATATGAGAATTATGATTTAAATGGCTTCTCTGAACCCTCTGATGCACTCAGAATCTAAACTTCCCAAAAGAATAGAAATTAAATGCCTATCTTCTGCTCGCTGGGGAAGCAGAGATTTTATTTTTTAGCATCTAGAAAATGTTGCTCCCTCACTGCAAAACTTGAAATGATTTTATTGATCTCACTACCCTGGTTAATCAAACATTTCTCCAGGGAATTTTAAATGTAGGACCAGGAAGTACTTAGCTAATTCCTTCTTTGTACAAGCAGACATAAATATAAAACTGGCAGGGCTTGGCTACCATTTCCCTTTTTCCAAGAACAAGAGGGTTATTAGGGGGGAGTGGGGGAAGATGCCTAAATTACTCCTGTTGGGCACAAAGAAAACTTGCAGCTAGATCAAAATGTAAAATATTTTAATCAATTATATACAGATTAGTTAGGAAGAAAATTAAAGAACAGAAATTGCCTATGGTCTCAAGGGAAAGACACAGTAAAACTTCTGTAGCCATGTGTACAGAAGGAACAGAGAAATATTGATAGAGTAACACGACATTGACTAGTACTAATTGTTCTGTGCTCTCTGTTTCTTGATGGATTCTTCAAGCCCAAGGGCAGCCCTTTCAGTTTCCTCTAGTTAAGGAAAATTTTCTTATCCTTGTGTATTATTTTATGTACATCTCAGTTGCTGTAGCAACATGACCCACACCCAGTGATTACAGAAAATTATAGATACAGATATTGATACAGTGAGATTTGGAGTACATTGTATACTGGAAACATTTCAAGTTAGGTTTTAATGAAAACAATTTTGGAGAGTGTTAAGTTATATAAAATAATTAAGCAAAAAGAGAGTGTTTTTTTTTTTTTTATGCTCTTGCAAAATACCACATAGGCTCCACATCTGGAAATCATCAGAAGTGCTCCAGATCTAGGGGAGAAAGATTTGAGTTTTCCTCTGTTTAGCAAGATGTTAGCTGTCTGCTTATTATGAACGACCTTATCATGTTGAAGTGCATTCCTTCTATACATAACTTGTTCTGCATTCTTACCAAATGTCTTTTCTTCATCTACTGATAAGATTATGTGAATTCTGTCTTTTTTCCTAGTGATACAGTGGATCGTGTTCATTAATTTGGATGTGTTGAACCATCTTGCATCCTGGGAATGAATCTCATTCGTCCATGGTGAATATTCTTAATATACCATTACATTCAGTTTGCTAGCATTTTGTGGAAGAGTTTTGTATCTATGTTCATAAAAAAAAGTTGACCTGTAGTTTTCTTTTCTTTCTTTTTTCTCCTCCTCCTCCTCCTTCTTCTCTTCTTCTTCCTCTTTTTTTTTTTTTTTTTTGGTATATTCTTGTCATTTTGTCTCAGGTAATGCTGGCCAACTTATAAGTGTCAGTAAGTTACTCAAAAAGTGGTCCATTTTCTTTCTTTTAAATATATAACTATAAATTCACTTCAAGATACCCATAAAAATGTCTCATTGACTTGTTGGCATTTTTAACCACAGTGAATAATAATTGATATAATTGTCCTTACTTCACATCAACCTGTCTTGAAGATGCAGCAAAGTCATAATGACATCTTTTTTTGAGTAAGAGGCAACTCTGGAACTGACAACCTTTCCAGGAATTCTCTGTCCTTGAAAAGTTTTCCACTTTTGAAAGAAGCCTGGATTTTAGTTTCCCTGTCCAAAATTTGCAACAGATTGAGGTGTTCTGTTTGCCACTAGTATTTACTTAGGCAGGAATTATCACAAATTGAAAATGAGATATTATGTAAGTATACAATACCCCAGATAAGAGATTAAGTATGAGAAAAGAATGCAAAAGAAATCATTAATCTTCAATTTGATAAAAAGGTAAAAGAAACACTTTGAATGTGTTTAGTTAAATAAAATGTGTTAGAATTCATTATACTTGTCCTTTTTCTTTCCAGTGTAACTACTATAAATTTTAAAATGATATGTGTGCCTTGAATTTGTGTATTGTGTTACATTTCTGCTGAACAATATATCCTAATAAATTGTAAAAAAAAAAAAAAGGAAGATTGTATGGATTTTAGGTATAGTTACGCACTGCCTAACATTTTGGTCAGCAGCAGACAACATCTATGATGGTGGTCCCAGAAGACTATGATGGACCTTAAAAATCCCCACTGCACTGTGAATGCATGTTGTCCAATGCTCAACTCATATTGCAATGCATTACCCGTGTTTGTGATGATGCTGGTGTAAAATACTGCACTAGCCATCACATAAAATTATACATATACAATTATGTATGATACATAATACTTAATAATGGTAAAAATATGTTACTATGTTATGCGTAACCCTACTATATTTTTATTTTTTATTTTAGATCATTCTTTCTACTTATATAAAAAAAGTTTACTGTAAAATATATGCTGTTACATAGCAGCAGCCTCATACATTTTGTGTCTACCACATGTCTTGATTGCATCACTTTCTCTCATGTTTGATTTACTCTTGTGTTTTTGCTTTTTTTGTTTTTTTGTTTTTCATTATGGAGCCTAAGATTACAAAATCCATTAATAACTTTGCCAGTCAGAGAAAAATCACATTAAGTGATGGACCTGGAAACAGACTTCAAAGTAAAGACAAAGAAGATGTACAATTCGTGTAGGTTATTGTTACGATTGTTTTATTCCACCATAGCTATGACCTTGGACAATAAGGACAAAGTGACAGAAGACATTAAATCATGTGCTACACTGAAAGCAAAAAAAATTAACAAAAATTCAAGAAGCCTTTGTACTATATATGGGGAAACTTCTCATGATCTGCATTAAATATGAGGATACACTTAAATACATTTATTCCTTGCAACACTGTGATAATCATAATTAGAGAAAAGTTTGCTTGTGATGTTTGGAAAAAGAAATAGGCCTTATTTTAATGTTGGACTTACTAAAAGCTCTGGAAGCTTAAATGAGCGCTGATCAGCGCCCAGGAGTGTCCTGACCTGCCAACTCAAGCCTGGGTCCGAAGATGGAGCCCCTCAAGAATCATTATTAGTTAACTAATATGAAAATGAGTGGTGAGTCTGTGCCTGCTGATATGAAAGTAGTTAAAGAATTTTTGGAAATAATGATAAGCTAACTGTAGAGAGAAATTACTCACTAGAGCAAGCAAATTGTTGATATTGATAAAACCTACTTTCTGAAAAGGAAGGCCTAAAAGGACTTTCGTCTGCAAGGGAGCCAAGTCAGTTCCTGATTTCTGGCATTTAAGGACTAAAAAACAGTTTCAGTTAAGAGCATTATTGCAGGCTGTAAATCAAAACCCTCTGTGATCTGCTACTTTAAGAATCGCAGGGCATTCGATTATATCAATGAGCATATACAGTGGCACCTTGGCTCATGATCTTAATTTATTGTATGATTTTGGAAAAGAGATCCACATTTGACCATGTGTGGGAAAGATGGGTGCAGACATGTTCGTCACCCAATCCAAAGTTTGCAAGCAGAAACAAAATTTTGCCCAAAACTTCTGTTTGTGAACCAAACTGCAGACGAAAGCATTCATGAGCCGAGGTACCACTGAACTGCCAATATATTTACAAGTAATAAAAAGACACGGATGATTTAACTTTTCCTAAGTGGCTTCCTGAATTACATTGCCAGCAAAATGGAGAAGAGTTGCTTGAAAAATACCATACTTTTTGAAATTTAACTTATTGTTGATAACAGTTCTGTGCATTTGATTGGTGATCTTTTTCTTGATGTCAAAGTGGTGTTCTAACCTTAAAACATAATTTTTTTTTTTTTAGTATGACCAATGTATGAAGTGGTAACAGTAGCTTTTAAGGCCTCAAATTTGAAAATGATCTTTGTTCAGGATGCTGTTGCAATTAAAGATACTGTCTTTTCAGGACATTGAGAAAAACTAAGATAATTCTGGAAGGATGTGGCATCTCTGAGTCACGAAGAACCTTGCTTCAGCTTGGGGTGCTGTCAACAAGGACTGTGTGAACAGCAGGTAAAGAAGACAGTGCAGAGGTCTGTCTGTCACTCCAAATGAGTTGTTAATGCGGAGGGTTTAGGTGTGGCATCCTCAGGAACCACCTCTAGGATCTCTTCAGTGTCATCCTCATCCACACTCAAGTTGAAGTTGTTCACTCTAATTTTTTAACTTCATAGATTTAATTTTTAAATTTTTGACTCTTTTGGAGTAAAATTGCTGAAGAAGTGCATAGTGAAGGGCTGCTGGGACTCCAATAGGAACACAGCAGAAGGAGCAAAACACATGGGCATAGCTAGAAAAGGAAATAACAAAAGAAAGGGAAGAACCTCCAAGAAAATTCACAATGAAAGGCTTAGCAGAAACCTTTGCAGATATCAACAAGCTCTTTAGAAAGTCTGAAAACGTGATCCCCAACATCAAAAAATTTTCATTAATAAAAAGGAATGTTGATGGTACATTATTTGCTTATAAGCAAATCTATGATGACAAAAAGAAACAAACTAAGACAAGCACAATGGAAATAAGTGTATTTGTGAAACTAGCAATACCTTTACCAGAAATGCTCAGGCAGGCCTGTCAGGAGGGAGTCCAGAGAACACATTGTTATTCAGTTATTCTGGGTTTCACAACCCGCTGTGTGTTACTGCTTCCGGAGACCTCCCAGTGGGACAAGAGCTGGAGTTTGAAGTGGACTCTTGATAATCTGACACTACAAAGGTCTAGGATAATGTGTGCATTTGTGCGTGAGTTTTTTAAAGTTTACAAAGGAATAGTAAAATAAAAATTAATAGAAAAATAGTTCATAAAAAGGAAAATGTTTTTGTACAACTATGCAACCTGTAGTAAGCTAAATTTTACTACAAGAGTCAAAACGTTTAAAAATGTAGTCTGTAAAGTTAAAAAAAATTAGAGTAAGCTAAGGTTAATTTATTATTGAAAAAATATATTTGTATATATATAATGTAGCCCAAGTGTATAAAATTTAGAAAGTCTATAGTAGTGTAGAGAGATAGTTGAGGGCTTAACTTTCACTCATGACTAACTCATTGATTCACATGAAGCAACTATTACTTCTACAAGCTCCGCTTATTTTAAGTGTTCAATATAGTTGTACCATTTTTTATCTCATATTATATTTGAACATAGCTTTTCTATGTCTAAATACGTTTAGATACATACTTACTGTGTTCCAATTGCCTACAGCATTCAGTACAGCGATTTGCTGTGCAAATGTGTATTCTGGAGCAATAGGATACAGCATGTAGCATAGGTGTGAGTGGGTTGATTTGTGTTAATACACTTTGTGGTGCTGCACAGTAATGAAATCACCTAAAGACACATTTCTCAGAGTGTATCTTCATCATTAAGTGACATACGCCTGATTGGATATTTTGGAGATGTGTGGAGGAGTGTGAATCATAAAAATTTTTTTGAGAAATTTGGTGACAGAAACATTTGGAAAAGGGAGAGACCAGAGACAAAGAAGTCAGTTACCTGAGGTTACAAGAGTACAAACAATATTTGCAAAAAACTGAACAGCACTCAGGGCATAGAAGAAACATAATAGATTTAGGACATGTCTTCAATTTAGAATTTGGTAGTACTTGGCATTGAACTGAAAATGGGTTGAGTAAATTGGAAGAATCAAGGATTGCGCCTTGACAATGTGGGTACGTGTGGTAATATGGTAATATCTTTACTTGAGGAGAAAAAGACTAAGAACAATTAAAAAAAATATGTATTCTCAAGGGAACACAGAAACTGACTTAAGTGTGTTAGTAGAATTTAATCAACTAAAAACTATTTTACAATAACTTTAAATAGTTGCCCACAATTTAAATTCTTAACTGAGGTGAAAAGATTTCATGATCTATCTAATGAGTTTATTTTTCCCAAAAGAAGCTTCTGGGAAGAAATTTGTAAAGCAGAAAACTTTCCCCAAAGCAGCAATTTTTCTTTCTTTGATAGAAGATGACATAAGTGTGATATATGAAATAAATGAATTTAATTATAGTTCATGAGTAGTAACATCGTAATTGATGCATAAAAACCTGTAATATAAATAATTTCAACTAATGAGACAGGCATATTGGAGAGGAGAAAATAAGTCAAAACTTCAATAATTATAGTTATCCTTAATAAAATTATTAATTTTATAATTTATGGTTCCTCTATTAACAATCTGGTTCTTTGGAGCAAATATTATGTTGATACGAGACTGATTCCAAGTGCAATATTGACGTGAATAATATTTATTACTTTTTTTATTTATCTAACCACTGTTAGGTTGTTGATACCTGCTACAAATGCTAAGGCTTTGGATTCATAGTGAATTGAACAGTTTTGTTCTGTCTCATGCAATTTGTAATTGAATCTTAAGAGAAAATTTGTTGCTTTTAGTATATTTCATAAGTACTAGTAATAAAGAAATTGAAGTTATTATGGGTATAACTACAAGGAACAGCAAATTTACAGTTGAACAGTACCTAGGAAAATAGAAAATCTATGTAGAGAAAATAACTCCTGCAGTGAGAACCAAAGGAAGTGTAATATTAAGCTAAATTAGGATAGTGATGGGGTGGAGAAGTGTGAAGAGAATATGCAGAGGTCATACAGTAAGAGAGAATGAGAGTAGGTGAACTAAAATAGGTCACTTGGCTTGACTACAGAGTCAAAATATTGGGTTGCCTGACATGTATGGTAGACAGATAAAGAGGAATCATATTACGAAAGGCTTTCAAAAGGTCTTAAAAATGTGCCTTTTGTTGAAACTTTCCATTGTCATATTATGTTTTTGGTACAGTTTAATTGTTTCTTAAACATATATTTTATCTTTAATAACGCAAAAGGTTAGTAAAAATAAATTACACAACTTCTGAACATGACATGTTATTATACAGCAGTTTAATAAAGGCTAAATTAAATCTCTATGAATGTGGAGTTATTTCTGAATTTGCTAAGAGAGATAATTTAAAAAATCAGCCCATTGCATATTAGTGTGCATTGTTAAATTTGTACAAAACTGTACATTCATATTAGTCATATGAAAAATTATAAAGAGTATGCACAACTGTTGTCAACAACTATTTCAGTTAAGTGTTATGAGAGCCATTGTAGTTTAGAAACACACATACCAGGTAGTGTTTGACAGAGAATAAAAATGATGAAGAAAGCTCCATCAGGCCACCAGAAAGCGACTGGATAAATGAAGAAAGAAAAAACATACTAAAATGCCACAGAAAATATGATGATAACATTCTAAACACTATTATTTTTTATAAAAAACTTTAATGGTTTGAATAATTCCATTAAAGATCAAATTATAGAAAATCAGAATGAATTTGAAAAAGGCAGCAAGTTGTTATCCATAAGTTACAAAACTAAAAGAGACATACAAATCAATGGAATAGAATTTAGAATTCACGTTTGAACTTAACCAAAAGGCCATGAAGCAGTAAAGTTTAGAATTCCCTACGTTTATGGTCCATTGAATATTGACAAGGGTACCAAGACAGTTCAATGGTGAAAAACTAATTCTGTTCAAAAAATGTTTCTGAGACAGCTAGATATTCATACATAAAAGAACTAAGCAACACCTACTTTTCACACCAGACATGGATTGCATCAGACCTATAGTTAAGAAATAAACTATAATATCTTTTTAAAGTGTAAGATTAAATACTTGTGATATTATGTTTGACAGAAGTTTTTTAGACACAAAACCAAAACTAAAATCAAAGGCTACATTTAAATAAGTAGGATGTAATCCAAATTAAAAAAAAAATTTTTTTGCTCTTTGAAGGACATCATCAAAATAATGATTCATAGAAAAGGAAAAGAAAATTCACAAGATGGAAAAATATTTCAAATTATATTTTTATAAGTGATTTGTGTCCAAAATATGTAAAGAACCCCTAAAACTCAATGAGAAAAATCCAAACTACCAACTAAAAATGGGCAAAGGATCTGAATAGATACTTGTCTACAAAAGACAAACACAAACAAACACAACACACAGCGCACACACACACACACACATACAGATATATATATATACACAGTCAAAAAGCACATGAAAATATGATTGACATCCTTAGCTATTTGGAAAATACATCTTCTCACTCACCAGGTTAACTGTAATATGAAAGATTAACTTTAATGAATACTGATGAACAAGTGAAAGTGGAATCTCCATGTGTGGCCGGTGGAAAGGTTAAGTGGTTTTACTAAGCAAACCTGTATGCAAACCTTCAGTGGTGGTGAAGATGAGTAGTAGAGCTTATTTTTAGCACAGTAAAGCTGTTGTTTGGGCATCGAGGAAAGCTCTAGGTGCATCCACGGTCACTGAACCATAGAGTTTCTGTCATACTTGCTCTTCCGTCATGATTCCTTTACTCCGACAAGTGGGCCTGCCTTGGTCTATTGTCTGCTGTCCATCCTCCTGTGTGCATGACCTGAGCCTTATCTTGGATCTTCGTCTATGTCACTCCCAGACACCTGCAGGTTTATGCTCAGACGTATCTCCCATGTGAGGTGGGGAGGTGGTAAACTGCTGAATGTATCATTGGGAGCCTTTGGGAGCCGTTTTCAGATGGACTGTGGGTTATGCGAGCTGATATGAAAGTTTCTGGAAGGGTACCGTTGGGAGTTATAGTGCTAAAATTGGTGAAGTGGTTAAGGAAGGCAATTGGGTAAAGAACGAAATGCTCTCTGCAGTAATAATAGAAGCAGTTAAGCACTAGGAGTTCATTTCAGAGCATCAGTGATACAACAGAATATTCAAACAATGTCAGATTTTTCAACTTTCTGGTCAACAATTCTATTGGAAAAGGAATTTTTAAATAGCTGAGGATCAAACACCCAGTAAATAATGAATATGTGAATGAGACCTACAGTATGCCTTACCTCAAGTTCAGTCAAGTGGTTATAACCTTACCTCTGCACTAGGATCCAGGTCTCTGTTCTTAGTGGGCTAATTTTAGGCTATCCTTTTTACTGGCTACTTTTGAGTATTACTACTATGCAAAGTATTGGTTCTTGATCATTGACATGTTCATGTCTGTCTTTGACAATTTGGAAAATCTATGAATCATTTACTTATAGAAAATATTTATAAGTATACACATTTATATTATATTTAAAGAGATGTGTGAAGCTTGAAATATATTCAATTAAAATTTGTAAAAATAATATTTATTAAAGTCTTAAGTATACAGGCAATTTCTGTAAATATTTTACATTATTATATCATTTAAAGTTCATGACAAACCTAAAGGTAAATGCTATTATTTTCCAGGTTACCTATTAGAATATGAAAGCTTAAAAATATTAACTGACTTGGCTAATATCTCATAAAGAAAGTTCCAGCAATGAATTCATACCCACATTGTTAAATATTATTATATTCTCTTTAAATTTAATGTTTTGATAAATATCTATATTATCGAAACTGTGTCTATAACATCCAGGGGCATTATGAGGGAGAAGATAGAATGCCTGAAAATGTTGATAGCTAAGGGAAGAATGTGAAATATGATAAATTAAAGTTAGAAAATTCTAAGGGCAAGCAAAGCAGCAATTGAACTTTGGTCACTAGGGGGACAAGTTTTATGTTTTAACAAAATGAGTGCCCACTCCTGGCTCTAGGATAAGTACGTAACCATTGTAGAAAATTGAACCAAGCTGCCAAAAGATGTTTTTT